>MUZC01000414.1:679632-696421 GCA_002072015.1 Radix auricularia | reverse complement strand
CCCCCCTCCCGAAACTGCTACTGGTGAGTTTTACAAACAGGACAAGTGTCTAAAAAGATCTGAATATGATTATATGTAGATATGTTAAGTCAAAACGACACCGAATATCCATTTGGGTGGTGGGTGGGGTGGGGGGGAATCTATTTGATGCAATAATAAAAGTTTTAAGTTTGATATAGTTTTTCGATTGGTTTTTGGTCAAACGCCTCTGGCCATTCTAAATATAATAATAAATGTGTCCATTTAAAATTAGTCAAAAGTATTCACTAACTTTATTGAATGCATCAAATTCTCGACATCGCAATTCGAGAGGAGCACAAAATAACTTTCTTCTGAACTCAGTTTTTAAGGCATTAATTTTAAATTTGACGGAAAGGATACTTGATAAAGTCAAGTCATGTTGATAAAGATTATTGTCACTTTTGTCAATATAAATGAAAGTAGGTTGGATTTAGATGTCTTCGTATAGTACGTAAATAAGAAATCTACATAGATAAGAAATTTAACAAATGCATTTTCAGGAAGGAACCGGTTCAATAGTGGGCATATGTTACCAAGCGTACACGTACACACGACGTATTTGAATATATCTAGTGGAGTGTAGTGGATGTTATATGTCCCAAATGAGTCTGCATTACCCTTAAAAATTCCCTTTTGACCCCAAACGTTATTTTAAAAAAGTATTATTTTAAAATAACTTTTTTTATATATAAACAAAGAAGTTAAAAGTAATGATTTATAGTCAATGTTTAATTGTATGCATTAAAATAAAATATAATCTAAGGATGTTAAAACATTTTTTTTTTTTTGAAGGCCGGTTAAAAAAGTTAAACGGTTTGAAAAAACGGACCGATTCAATAGGATACCTAAATATTAAAATTATAAAAGTTTATATTAACAATACTGTTAACCCAAAAGTAGCGGATTCTAGCAAATTTTCTATGCCTACAATGATTGAGCATTACCCCCAAGAGTTCCCTTTTTACCCCAAATAAGATAATTTATTAGTGACATTACATTTACAACTGTTGTGTGACGTACGTGAAATCCTGAAGAAGAAAGAATTGAAACTAACAAACAAACTTGTGAGCTTCGGAGTTAAAAGTTATGATAATATTGGATATTTTAATAATGTCATAGTATTTCAGTCCTCAACTTGCAAGAATTACTGTATTTTGCGACGCACAAGATGACACCCTACTTTCCTGCACAAATGTGGGGTTCTTACAGTATTGGCCATTTTCCTCTTCCAGCGCATACCTAATAATTTTTAGAAAACATGAGATGTGATATCAATGTGATATTTTTAGATCAAATGCCTTTGATGTGCATATACTTAGCACGGAAACTGTCATTAGAAGATCAAAATCAATTAAGGGCATTGTCTTGTGTCTATATATTCTAGGTCTATAAACAATGCAATGATCCTTGTAATATCAATAGTCACATTCGCGAGCTTAATCGCGAAGGTTAATCACATCAATGGTTTTTGACATTACCGCTGCATGGGTCGTTAGCTGTCTTGCTATGACATGGCAACTAAACATTTTATTTTTAAAAAATGTAATATGTAAAACAAGCCAAATTCATACTTAATCTTATGGCTTTAAGCCATGTAGGGGCTCATTATACTATCAAATAAGTACAGAGAAAATCATGTCAAAACGGGAAAAGAATGCAATGGTACCTGGTGAAATGGAAAAATTCATGCCGGTCGTCTGATACGAAAAAGTTTGAGAATCACTGGCTTACAAGTTATTTAATATCTTTTACATAGCTTCACTCATGTTACGATAATACAATGTAGACCTACAATAAATAAATACTTAAATGACAAAAAAGTGATTTGAAACATTCTTATTTACAAATATAATTTTAAAAAAAAATTTTTTTTTAGGGGGGGGGGTCAAAGTTTTGTGACGTACTTTTGGAGGGGGGTCGACGATTTTGTGACGACGCGTGACGTAGGGGGGGGGTAAAAAATCGGCCAAAATCGCGTGACGTCATTTATGGACGGCCCCTAAGACGCGATTCAGTCATAAAGACGCCTTAGGCTAAGTTAAAGGGCACTAATCAATCACTAAGGCCAAGGCCGGCCATGCTAAAACTAAAAGACTAAGACTTAGGCCTGAACTTAGACGGCGACTTTCACTTAGTAAGTCGGCCGCCGCCTAGGCCTAAGCCTAAGCCCTACCCTAAGCCTAAGCCGCTTTAAGCCCTACCCTAAGCCTAAGCCTAAGTCAAGTTCAGGCCTAAATTGTTTTCTTTAGACTGAACTATACCTTGTTAAACTCCTCTTTTCCTCTATCTAGCTTTATTTACGTCTCTCACCCTTTACTTTACTCAATTTAACAATTATTGTTGCAGTTATCAGTTTTAAAGATATAGCCTGTTTGATACTAGTACTAGCATTACTAGTCACTGGTGTTTACAAAGTGACCAAAGTTTGCAGACGTCCCGGAAACACGCCTTTAAACTAAAAATATTTTGGTTTCGCCTTTAAGAGAAATATATTTTGATGTTAAGGTCTGAATTAAATTATAAAATCTCTTTTTTTCGATCAGTTACATTACAATATATTTTGATGTTAAGGTCTGAATTAAATTATAAAATCTCTTTTTTTTCGATCAGTTATTTAATTTCTACAAGTTACAATAAATTAACTTTCTTCTACGGGAAAATAGTCCCTTATTTCAATCATTTCCATGGTCTCTTTCCATCATGCATTTTATGGCAAATAAATTTATGTAACTTATATTAAGCGAAACTGATGCAAGCTGTACTAATAATAATTATATTAAAACTAAAACAAAACTTTAAAAATATCTAAAGCAGGGGTCGGCGAGCAGGGGTAAATTACCCCATTTGGGGTAACAAGGGAACTCTTGGGGGTAATGCAGATTCATTTGGAGCTTATATAATTCACTAAAAATCTGCTCCTTTGAGGTAATGACAACATGTCATACAATTTTATAAATTGGGGTATCGAGCAAATAAGTTAGCCAACCTCTGATCTAAAGTACGTCGCGCTCCAAAAAGGAAGGGGTGGGGAGAGAAGGCGAGAAGGTGTAATAAAGTGTGACAGGGGGAGGGGGCCCGGCCAATGTGATGTCACACATTTCTTTTTTTTTATATTTTTTTTCTAATTTACTTTTTATTTAGTAGAATTTAAATAGCTTTAACAATTTTTTTTTTTTAATTTGTGAAACATTTGAATTAGTTTTATGTCAAAATAGCATGAAATGCGTATATCCTGAATGTGTTGTTCATAAATCTAAATTGTATGGAGCAGGACTGATATCGAAGGATCAGGAATGGTTTGACAATCATTTTCGCACCAACCAATATTTCACTAAAATTGGGAAATATCAGGACATAAAATGTTGCGACAAAGTATGAAGCTCAAATTTCAACGTTTTACCTTCGAGATTCTTTCCTCCTCTAATCACAGTTAATAAAAAATTTGATGGACTTATAACTTCAGAAAGAGCAGGTGCATATTCTCATAAGTTTCCTTTCTTGTTTATGACATAAACTCTCAAATTTGATGACAGGCATTCTCGCCCACTTTTTGTTCAAATTTGATGACATTATGCCGAGATCACCAGGAGTTTTGAAAGAACACCCATATTCATATGATCTTTACGGACTTTATTGTCCATAATTGCAAACCAGCTTACTTGATCGAATTTGCAAAGTATGTCAATGTCACTTATATTTTGCCTCACAAGCAATGCTGAAGAAACATGCAGGACAACACAAAGCTCGGGCTCAGGAGAAAGTGCCCTCCCACTGCCACCCAAACTGTTCAAGAATAAAACGCATCCGTCTAGAAGGGAAAGCGAACCCATTCGATCTAGATTGAGTTATACTTTTTCATTGGTAACTATGACAACTGTCGACAATTAACTATTCTACTACTTATGTCATTTTAATAATCTGATAGTTCTTTTAAGTAGGGTTTGTCCGGATTTCGGCTCCAGAATCCAGCTATGTTTACAAATCCGGCTCCGGTAGGATTTCATTTCATAAATCTGACAGGCTGGTAGAGCCCTAATTAATATATGATCATAATGGCACCAGCGCGAATCAGGAATCCGACCATCTTAACAAATCTGACTTTGGCCGAATTTCACTTCACAAATCTGGCAAAATCCGGCTCTGGCCGAATTTCAAAATTTAGAATCTGGTAGATCCCTAATTTAAGTGGAAATTTTATATTTTAATACAGTTTAATAGTGAAGTGTATTTTAAGTATAAATGAAATATTTCAATTAGGTGTTAATTTTTTTTTAATTTGAAAGTGTAACGTACTTTAGGGGGGGGGGGTCCCGAGATTTGTGACAGTTTGTTACAGGGAGAGGGGGTAAAAAATAGCGTGACGTACTTGATGGACGGCCCCTAATTTGAATAACTAATAATTTTTTTAAAAAACATATTCACATTCAGTTATGAATTTCAGAACCTCAAATACTGACCAGTCCATGACTTTGTGATGTTTAATATCAGTATCAGCTGATGATGTATCTCATCATAGGGACGTGGTGGTCGAGAGGTAGCGCTCTCGACTGTCATACCGATGGTCACGAATTCGAATCCACACGAAGGTGAGGATTTGTTCTCGGGGCCTGAAGAGTCCCCGAGTCACCCAGCTCCGAATGGGTACCTAACTAGACAATAGTTAGGCGGCTGGGGTAATGCGTGAAACCCCTATAGCCGTGGCCTGTGACCGCTACATCACTTGCCAACAGATCATCTCTCATGGTCTGTGGACGCAATTATCTTCTGCTTAGAAGGAGCGTCTGTATATCTAAGATAGAAGATAAGACAGGAGTATACTTTTGGATAAGACACCACATAACTCTTCTTCTCTTGCAGATAAACTCTTGGGATGAACATACCAAAATATTTATTTTAAAAACCTCCCTGAATTTGCATATGTGGCACATTTAAACAATCTTTTTTGAGATCTGTGGTAAGGACTGAAGATGAAAGCTATCAATGCAACCCATCATCCCACCATTAATTTGTTCTATTCCGTTTTCATCAACAACAACAACAAAATTTTGGATGCTGCTTCTGTAACATTAACAGCATACAATATTTAGCAAAGCAATAACATTACAATTCTAACAGCCGAGTGATTAAACCAACTCACAATTAAGCACAATCCTGTCAAACCATTTTTTTTAGGTCACACATATCTGCTTTATATTTTGAATCTTGAATCATCACTATGCTGAAATGGATTGTCTTTTGGATTGTCTTTGCTCTGAAACAAAGTTCTCACTATTTTGATTTGTAACTGGTGCAATCCAGAAAAAAGAATAGATAAAACACTTGAAATCCTATTCATTTTCTCATTAACGTGACTCATCATATGTGAGGTATATTTCTTGGAATCAACACTATCATCATTCAACGCCATAGCCTAACCCCCCAGATGTTTTACTTGTACTTCTTTGTTAATGTCTATCAATTTCTGCACTTAAATATAATGTGCTGTGCTAGAAAAACAGTTTCAATGGCCCATGTCTTGATTAACCATGACTACCATTGGGTTTCTTGACATAAAGGGGAATGGATACTGTTAGCAAGGATCATCACTGATTTTTGTAGATTTTGATCATGGTAACAAAGCAGTTAGCTATTGGTTCAAAGATTAAGTGAAACATGTTTGCTCCTTAATTCTAGCACTAATTACTGAATTATTAAATTAGGAATATGAAAATGTGATGCCACGCCCCCTTTAATTTTTGTAGTTAACAATGTGAAACATTTGTTCACATTCAATAATCAATGTTAAACTTTGTTTTCTTATTAAATAAGATGGACATAAATATATTTTCTACATGTCATTATTAATAAAATATATTTAAAAAAATATTTTGATATAGGAGTTTGTTGTCCCCCCTAGGAGTATTTCTTACCACCTCAGTACCCATATAGTTTTTAGAATTTAATTACAGTTTGTTGCAAGATTCAAACACAACATTATACACAAGAAGAGTTGTAATCAAATTTGTACACAGCCATTTTATTTATTTTGATTGCTTCAAAATTAAAATTACCATTAAAAATTATAGACAATAAAATGAATGCATAGATAAAAATCACTCACTTTTTTGTGTTAAAGATTAATGTATACAAACTAGTTAATATAAATTAATTATTTTCATATCAATCTGCGAAACTAACCATTTGATGCAAGACATTTCTTGGGAAGTTACAGGTTTTTTGTAAGACTGATGATTAACCAGCTCAGATTTTCTTAAATTATTATTAAAATTACAGTAAAATGATTTTAAGACATTTATTTTAAATCAAGTTTTTGAGTTAAAATAATTCATTCCTTAGCCATTCACTTTGATTTAAAATTAAAAGGTTACTGAAAGTTGATAGCTTAATAAAATACTTGTACCTGAACATTTAATTTAGTTACACATTTTCAGTTCAAAAATACACCTCATAATAGCTTTTAGTTAATTTATACAAATTTTACATAAATTAGGAGGCAAAAACTGAAAAATACTTCATTCCAAAGCATTTTATTTGGTCTTAAGAAATTGTATACTTGATTGACACATGAGAATCAAAGGTTTACCATTCTTTGGAATCTTGTTTTACCAAATAAAGTAATAACTTTGCCCATCACTTGTCTCTATTTGTGGTAGTAAAAAACCATAAAGAATGAATCTTTAAAAAAAAATAACATAGCATCACAATAGATAAAATGAGATTTCAAACAATCTCACCAAAAAAAAAGTATTGAACATAAAACTCTGTGTGAAATGAAAACATTCTATATCATAAATTATTCACTCTTGTTAAGGGTAGATCAATTAATTTTTAAAAACAAAACAATGGTGAATTTGTTTTTTTTAAATTTTGATGACAATGACTATGCTTATCAAAAGTATAACTATGTGGTGAAATTAAAAAAAGTTGTTGAATATCTTAAATGGACTTATTCCAGCCCAGATGGCATTTAGTGAAATGTAAGTTTATGGAAATGGCTACATTATCTTATCTTATCTTATCTTAGATATACAGACACTCCTTCTATGCAGAAGATAATTGCGTCCACAGACCATGACAGATGATGTTGGCATTACCCAGCCGCCTAACTATTGTTAGTTATGTACCCATACGGAGCTGGGTGACTCAGGGACTCCTTAGGCCACAGGAACAAATCCTTACCTTCGTATGGATTTGAACTCGTGACCATCGGTACGCCAATCGAGCGCGCTTGCCACTCAACCATCGTATCCCATAAAAAATACATAAATATTGTTACGGTCTGGGTTTCAGTTTCATTCTCTGTACAGCACATATCTTGAATCCCTATCTCCTATCCCTATAGTTATTCATATGCCAGAATAAGTCGAACAATATCTTTAGCTTTGGTGTAACTAATTGCTCAACTACCTGTCACATACCCTAAAACAGCATCATGATAAAAGTTTTTTGAATATAACAAACACCATGAGCCTAATCAGCATAATCATTACTAATGGCACATAACTACATTAACCTCTAATATCATACTCCATAGTAATGATCCTGTCAAATAACAAGTCAATGTACTACATATACTAATGTCTAGAGGTTTGGAGAGTCATCATTGAGAGGTCACATACTTTAATTCCTAGATCACTTTGCTTTTTTGTTCCAGCACTAATCCTCATGGAAGCTATTGAGGATAATTTACAGCAATGACCAAAGACCATACTTTTCTAGACTTTTAAAAAATGAAAAATGGTGTGAAATATTTTTCTCAAACGAAATGTGTTAAAATAAAATGAACATCTGAGTACAAAGCAATGAGAAGAGCTATACTGTACTTGAAACCTTTAATCATGTGACAGAAATGTACATTTGGTCAATTATTGTATATCATATTTACAATTAATAATAGTAGGAGTTAAAAAAATAACTTGATAAAATTAAGAAGATGAAAATCATGGAATTAACTGGCCACTTAAGTGAAATTAACTAAACAAAAATGTGTATATAAAAACTCAAATTATCAGCAGAAAATAACAAAAACAAGTTTTTTAAACAGATGACATGTGATCTCTTTTAGTTTTAAGTACATTAATTAAATATTAAAAAAATATAACTATGTTTTGGCTTCTTGTAAATAGACCTGTTGTAGTTGGTGGGATTATAGATATATGAAATAAAAAGGTCTGATATTCAAGTTGATAGTTTACATAAAGGAATGGACAGGGATGGGATTGAGTGAGCTACTGGCAAGATAGTATAGGCAACTGTAGAGATTGTTATCTGTTGATGTGTCCATGCACTCTCCCCAACAATGGTCACGGGACTGATGATGATGATGATGATGAGTTTACTAAAGATCACTGACTCTATTAAAATATGACACAGTGACATGACTAGAGATACTTGTATTATGTAAGAACTTGTCACAAAAGCACAGGTACAATGTGGGATCGAATATTCAAATTCTTTTTAGACACATACTTTTTCATGGGGTATTTACCTTCTAAAGAAACATAGGAAAATATAGACGGAATAGTTTCTATTTACCCTGTACTTAAAAGAAAAATTCTTAATAATTTATATTTATCATGTAAAGAAGTAATATATCTTTTAAAAATGTATTTACTGGGGAAAGAAATAATCGTTCATAACAAGTTTTGAATCTTTGTTCAACACTGCATACATGGATCTGACTGCTGTTGTGAGACAGGTGGCAGTGGAGACTGTAAGACACTGGCATAGACAGAGTGTAATGTAGGCCCCTGAAGTCAGTCAATCAATCCATATGGTGTGACAGCCCTGCGGGGCTATGGCCAGCCTCACCACCTCCTTTCATTCAGTCCTAATTAACGCCTTTCTTTTCCAATATTGGATGCCAAGTTGATGTAGGTCTTTCTTTAAGTCATCTTTCCATCTAAGGCCCAGATCTTCCCTTGACCTGTCTTTCTCTGGGGTTTTGGTGGTGCATCCACTTTGCTCCTCTGTCATTTATCATTCTTTTTTTTTAGTGTCCTGCCCTGACCTGCGTAGCCTGCCTTTTTAACAAATTTCTGCTACTATTGTGGGATCCTGGTATAGACTGTACAATTCATGGTTTGTTGGTATTCTCTATTTGTATTCATATATTTTCCTTAATGATGAGAGTGGTCCTCGTCGACTATGACGGATGAAAACACACAGAAACATTGTCCTCAGAACTTTCCTCTCCCGTGTATTTAACAGGCTTTCTGCAGTTTTTGTTAAGCCCCTGAAGTACAAACAAATATGAACTGATTAAAACGGAAGCGTTCCTGCATCAATACCGCTATGAACCTCATTCCCTTTACAGTCCAAAATCTTTTCAGAGTTGGATAGAGCTTTGAAGATTCTGCGAAAACTCTCATAGCCAATCTTATGACTTGCATGCTTGGCTTTGTAGTCATCAAAGAGATCCTTCATTGTTAAACCGTAAGGGATGGTCACGCTTCCTATATTTTTTACCTTGGCCTGATCTTCTGAATCGTTTTTACGTCTGCTGTCCTCCAGAACCTCAGGAACTTGAGGTGTCTGGTTGTACGGTTGTGACGTCTGTTGCATTGATTCAATGTACTGGATGACTGATTTCAAAATCTCACTGGACAGCTTGTGAGCCGGCGATTTCTTCCCCCTCATGTCTGGTCGGGTGTTTGTCTCCCCTTTGGGAGTGGTCTTGCGGATGGTGTCGATGACACTGTCCCACTTGTAGCCAAGTGTTCTCAAGAAGAAATCTTTGCAGACCTCAAGCTGGTGCCCTTCTTCGTTTGGGAGGTAGTACCAGCGGGATTCTGATTTCCTGGTAGACTCGGGCTGGTCAACCCTCCGCCTCTTGCAGTCTTCCCTTTTTATATTGTGGAGCATCCACTGTTTGCGATCATTATAATTATTTATACGCCAGAATAGGTCATGGATCTGCTGTCTCCTGCATTCTGAGAATTTCTCTGTGCATTTTTTTTTCTTACAGTTACAAGGCGGGAGTAAGGGATAGTGTTCACCGAAGTTTCTTGCAGATTTGGGCCGTGTTTTTTTCTCTTTCTTTACTTTTACTGAATCATTTTTGGCTTTCTTGGAAGGCCTGTTCTTTTTGGTAGACTTTTTACATTTTTGTCCGGAACTACTGTTATTCAAGACACTGTCTTGGTTGCTCCCACTCTGAATTGGATCTTTGTTGATGCAGTAATTTTGGGAGTTTCCTGTGTCATTGAAAAAACTGTTGTCATCAGAGTATGGAGATACGTCCCCATCGGATACATGGATCTGGCTGCTGGTGTGAGGCAGGTGGCAGGGGAGGCTGTAGGACACAGCCATGGACGGAGCCTCATAGCTCTGAGAATGTTTGGTTGGGTTGTAATGGCTGATGTTGTCCCTCGGGAATTCTGGCCGGCTGCTGAAGTGATATGGTTTTTCCTGTGCTGTTGGAAACGGCGCAGCTTCCGCCGGCGGGAAGCCACCGTAATTCAAAAATCTGCTGGACTCGGCTATGTGATGGAGGATGGTGTGGTATTGAGATGCCATCTGGTGGTAGGCCTGGCGATGCAAGGGTTCAACATCGGGCATGAAGTATGAAGGAAACTGGTTATGGTTGTGAGCCCCATTTGTCACAGGATCAGTGATGTCTGGACATGGATTGCTGTTTAGGTTGTAGCCCCCTGGCTCTGACATTTGAGGATAATGCCCGGGTTGGACGGGCATGTTTGCCTGGGCGGTGCAGACACTTTCTTTGTATTTTAAAAATGAATCTTGTTCATTCGAGTTGTATTGAAGTGGCTCTGGCCCATTTTCAGACAGTTGACAACTTTCTTGTTGGGCGTCACGTGGTAGGGCGGCATACTGGTACAGGCAACTTTTTCTATTTGCTTGGTTTATCTGCATGTGCTGAAGATGAGGCTGGATGGGCTGTTGCTGGGTCGGAGGATGTGGTGGTGACAGTGTATAGTGATTCAAGCCAGTGTATGAACGGTTGTCAGCCACAGAATGAGTTGGTTCTGTTTGGACATCAGGCTTTGCTTCTGTGTTGACTGGTGCCAGGCAGCTAAGCTCAAGCGATCTGGATGTAGAAGTAAACAATGGCTCTGATTTTTCGTCAGCTTCCTGGTCAGACGGAAGGTTGGCCAACATTGAGGAATGGACGCACTTGAAAACTTTCCTAAAGCTCTCGTAGCCAAATGTGTGGTTTGGGTGTTTGGTTTTGTAATCTTCGAAAAGTTGCTTCATGGTCAGACCATAAGGAATCAAACTGACACTAGTTGCCTTGCCACCATTTTTTTGACCAATACTCTTCTGCTGGTACAGGGGCTGGTAAGTCTGGCAAGCAGATTCTATGTATAGCGTCATCGAGTTTACTGCCTCGTCTGAAATTTTGTGTGGAGGGGGTTTTCTTCCCCTCCTATCGGGAACAACATATTTGTCTCCCTTGGGTGTTGTCTTGCCGATTGTGTCGATGACGCTGTCCCACTTGTAGCCGAGGGTGCGCAGGAAAAATGCCTTACAAACATCAACTAAATCACCTTTGCTGTTAGGCAAGTAGTACCATCGACTCTCTAGCTTTCGAGGGGGCCCTTGAAGCAATGCGATCCGCCTTTTAATATCGGCCCGTTTTATATGTTCCAGAATCCACTGTTTACGTTCATTGTAGCCACCTAGTCCCCAGAACATGTCATTGACAGCTTTTCTGTCAGTTTCAGAAAATTTTTCTGCACATTTACGTTTGGTGCACTTGCAGGGAGGTAGCACTGGGTAATTTTTCCCATCATTCCTTTTGGACTTTGACCTTCGCTTTTTGTATTTGAGTTCTGTGATGTAAGGATTACCATTGTTATTTGAGCTTTTGTCGACAGGTCGTTTGAAAAATCCATTACCCACATCTAGAATGCATTCTTCAGTATCATTCAGGCTGGGATTTTGCTGTGCCAGTTCAGAGAGGTCTTTTGTTTCTACTGTGTCTTTTGTATTGGCTGGAGCACCACCCTCTGATGTTTGCTTGCCTGAACCTCCACAGTCTAAGTTATCTGAAACACTCTCTGACTTGTTATTAATCCTTTCACATTTTTTGGCACTTCTTTTCAAATTAGATTTTCTTATAAGCCTGGTTAATTTAGGGCAAACTGTGTCACTGGTGGTGACTTCCTTGTTGACATCCTGTCCCGAGACCGAGTCCTCTCCACACGTGAATCCTATGGATGAAGGCAGCTTACAATCAATGACATCATCATTATTGACTGGGTCAATGTCTGAGTAGGCTGAAGAACTTTCATTGTCCCCACCATTCTTATCTGATGTGTGGATATTCTCTGGCTCAACGAAGCTCAGGAAAATCCTACGGAAGCTGTGATAACCAAGATTAAACTTCAGGTGCTTAGACCTCAGTTTATAATCTGCAAAAAGGTTCTTGGACTTTAAGCCCGGCAAACTCTCTGTTTGACCAGCAATATCTTCATGCTTGTTACTGGCCTTCGTCTTGACTGAAGCTTTAACAGACTCCAGATATTCAGTAACAGAACCAACTATGTGCTCCGGAATTTCATGGGCTGTTTTTTTTTTCATGGCCCTCTCCTCTCTGGCAACTGACTGGGTGGGTTTCTTGGCTTTGGCTATCGTGTCGACTACACTGTCCCACCTAAAACCCAGCGTGTGTAGGAAAAACAGTCTGCACACTTCGATGACAGCTCCTTGAGTGTTTGGGAAAAAATACCTTTTAGAGCCATGCTTTTTCCGAGGCGGTGGGATCAAAGTGACAGCTTTGCATTTGGGCGCTGTTGTCTCGACGTATTTCATAAGCCATCTCTTACGGTCTTTATAGCTCTCCAAGTTCCAGAACGAAGCGTGGATGGAGCGCCTTTGCTCCTCTGACATTTTTTCATAGCACTTTCTTCTTGTGCATCGACATGATGGCAGTAATGGGTGCCTGTGTTTTTTCTTCAAAGGGGCCAGCTTGGAATGTTTGTGTGTGAAATGTTTATCTTTGGTCTTATGATCACTCTTACATCTGTACTTCTCATATATAGTTATGCGATTATTTTTCTCCTTGGCTTTGCACTTTGCAGGATTAGATTTCAGACTAGTCTTACACAAACGTTTACACAAGGGTTCGCTGACCACAGTACCCAACGATGCTTTATGAGCGGGCTGTGTACGTTTTCTTTTTTTACTTCCTTTGTTGTTGAAGACTTTTTCTGATTCATCCTCGCTTGAAGCTACAAAAGAAGATTTCTCACCCTTTGATGGACATTCACCCCATCCATAAAAAATATGTGTGTCTGGATTGGCCTTTAAGTCATGATCCGTTACAAATGCGGACATTAAGTTTGAGTCTTCAATCATTTCTATCAAGTTATCTTCTGCCATACTGCCTTGCATTCTTGTCTGTCTGGATGATCTCCTGACTTGTGGCGTGGCTTTATTGTCACATTTGTTGTTGACGCCTTCTGCTATATTGGAGACTTTCATATGAGTTGAAGCTGGAGACAGCGGCTTGATAACATTTGCCCTTTTGCTTATTCCAGAAGTGCTGTAAAGTTTTTTAATACTCTTAAAAACACATTTGTATGTTTCATAACTCACACTACTGATCTGGTAACATTTGATGAAATCAGAATGTAATTTTTTTATGGACTGTCTGCTTTTAAAAACTTCTTGGGCCCTTGGAACATTCATCTTGAGACAATGCAGTCTAACATGCTGGTCGATGCTGATTTCAGTAGCTTGATGTGTAACTGGAGGGTGGGGCAAATATTTGGTTTCGCATGGAATTTTCTTGGTATTACGTGCACTTAACCCCAATGTCCCTTGAAAAAACGAATCACAAACAGGAACAGGTTTGCCAGTGGAGTCGTCCAAAACAAAACTCACGCAGGAAGTAGAACTGCCCTCATAGGAATAGGTTGAGATATGTTGTCTCTCAAAGTTATATGTTTGAATATGATTTATCATCCATCTTTTCTGTTTCCTATAATCCCCCATGGCCCAGAAAGCAGTGTGAATTTGGGATCTGTTCTCCTCTGTAATTTTTTGGTGACACTTCTGTTTACATTTACATGAAGATGAAAACATTGGATGTAGTGTGTGAGCAGACTTGGTGGCCTTGACTATTTGTTTACTTGAGAAGCAATTTCCTGTTTGAGTAGCGCTGTTGCAAAGGTCAATGACCTCAGATTCATTCTCATTGTCACTCTCACTTTCATTCCTTGTGATGATAACAGCGTCATCATCATCAATCTCCAGCTGCATTATGACAGAACTGTCCTTATTCTTGCATGACTTAACAGATTCTTCATAGGTGAGGTCAGGGGCCAGAGCTGAGTAATCTGTAGCATTGGGTGTTGAAGAGTATCCCAAGTTTGTCTCTTTACCAGCTGATTTATCCTGCAGGTAAACTTTTCTTAAAAGAGCGAGCCCGGACAGTATTTTAAACTTTTGTAAATCATTTGTAATAATTTCAGCATGAACTGAGTGAAACAGAGATTTGAATTCCTGATAGGAAATATGACAACCATGAGACAATGCCCTGAAGTTTAAAAATGCTGGTCTAGCATGTACAGAAGTTAAAAATATATGCCTCTTTTCCTTGTAATATTGCATATATTTCTTTATAAAAGATTTGATAAACAATCTTGCATGCACTTCATGATTTTCTTTCTTCTCCATCTTCATCACTTTTATGACTTTCCAAAGTTTTTCTCCTGCACCCGAGATAGATAAAATTGAAGAATTACAGTTTATACCGAGAGTCATTAGAAAGAATTTCAAATTTCAACCAATTTTCCTATTTCATCTGGGATAAAGTATTTCCACTTTGTAACTGATTCTCCCCCATTTGAAGAAGAAGCGCTTTTGTATTATTTAACATGTTTCTTAATCAAAAGCTTGCGAAAACTTTTGCTCCTCAGTCTCCAGAACATTCTTTGAATTTCCTGACAACTTGTCTTTGAAAACGTATTTGTGCATTTCTGCTTTTCACAACAAAAAACATGACAAAGATCACCATTTAGTGCCACTGAAGTATTGGTATTGCTTACTTTCTGTGATATTTGTAATTTGATAGGGGCATGGCGGTCGAGTGACAGCGCGCCTCGAATAGCGTACCAATGGTCACGGGTTCGAATTTATGCGAAGGCAAAGATTTGTTCCTATGGCCTAGGGCGTCCCTGAGATTCTGTGAGGGAGAATATATTTGGTAGTTTGGTAGTGGTGATGTATCATTTAACTGACTTGTATATTGACAGCCAAACAATGGACCAGATGAGTCTAAGTCTAAGAAGCTGAAGCGTAAATACTTGGCATTGGCAAAATGACATTAGACTAGTTTATTTGGCTCGTCCAATCTAAATTTTTCCTAAACTTTTAGCCTAAAGTCATGTCTTGCATCTTGCGGTAAAGTATGATGAAATAAACATACTTTTCACAGCATAAATGTCACTGCCATCCCTGGAAAAAAATAAGAAGACAAAACATGTTATAATTAAAAGTATTTGAAAATTAGGAGTAAGAGACTAACTCTAACATAGCAACAAAGGCTTGTCAAGTACACATTTCATCTGGAAATTTAAATTTGAACTGAACTTAAAGTAAAGTTAAAGACATTTATTTGAATCAGTTGTTTAATGGAAAATGTTGATTGACGGCAGATAGTTCCAAATCCATATAATAAATGAAGATTTATTTAAAATAATTTAAATAGTTTTTAAAGGTTTGTGATAGTGGGAGAGGTCTAAAAAATTTATGAGAAAATTTATAATTAAATGAATGATTAGATTATGCCTATGGGGCCGTCCATAAATGACGTCACGCAATTTTAACAGATTTTACCCCCCCCCCCTTTCTTGTCACGCGTCGCCACGAAAGGTTAGACCGCCTTCCAGAAATATGTCACAAAAATTGACCCCCCCCCAAAAAAAATTCTCTATTTGAAAATAAGTGTGTGTCAAATCACTTTTTTTGTCATTTAAGTATTTATTTAGTGTAGGTCTGCATTGTCATATCGTAATACGCATGAAGCTATGTAAAACGTCATTAAATAAATTGTAAGTCAGTACTTCTCAAACATTTTCGTATTTGACGACCAGCAAGAATTTTTCCATTTCACCAGATCCTGTGCATTCTTTTTCCTTTTACAGTAATTGCTGTTCATTGACGACTGAAAAATACTATGACAATAATAAAATCTCCAATATTATCATAACTTTTTACTCCGAAGCTCACAAGATTTAAAATTTTTTTTTTTTACACAATTTCACAATTTACAAGAGTTGTAAATATAATTAAATTGTTGCATTCTCTTGTTGACTTTATAAACTGATGAAAAATATGGCGGTTTCATCGAGGACTTACAACGCTCCCCTAAATCCCCAAGTCATGTGGGAAGGATCTCAAACCTGGGGGGTAACGCACACATAAGCTTGTATATTTTGGGGTAACAGGCAAAAAAGTTTGCCAACTCCTGCCCCATAAGAGAACCAAACGGAGCGGCGGTTACATCACAAATGCTTTGATGTCAACATCAAACGACGCAGGGTAACAATGTCGTCAATGTCATACACTCTCTTGTATGTTAACTATGTTCTCAAACTTAAGGATTATAATTAGATTTAATTTTAATTTCTTGATAACTTACACCAACTGGCTTCTGACAGCCCACCAACGGGCACTTTGAGAAGCATTGATGGTTTAAAAAAAAACATTAAATAAATTGCCACCAAATATTTTAATTTTAGTGGGAGTTTTTTTAAAGTTACCTTTTTGATGTGACGTCACATTTCTTCAACCCCCC
>MUZC01000414.1:644000-673160 GCA_002072015.1 Radix auricularia | reverse complement strand
ATATATAAGAATTTAATTAGAGTTTGGAAAATTGAGAAATGATGATAAATTTATTAGCCATCTGTGTTACTCTATTGGTTTTATTTATGACTTTGATTTAATTAATTCTGTGATACTTTTTTAAAAACTTCCTGTTAACCTGCTATGACAAGCCCTGCAGCTGAGGGAAATTATCTTTTTATTTCATTTTTTAAGTTCAAAGGAAATTTTACATAAATCAACATAAGTAAAAAAGATGTTAATCTATCTCCTTGTCCATTTATTGTTATGCCCTAGTTGTAGGAATTTGACTCAGTATTTAAAAAAAAACAGTCTTAGTGGCGCATAAATATTTTCTGATTCAGTTTGATTGCTTTTTTAAAATTCTTGTAACTGTAGTTGATTTAAACTGTCATAAAATTTCAATCATTAATTTTGTTATTTCTCAGGGGAGACATTGCTCTTATTGGGCTGGCTGTCATGGGACAAAATCTGATCCTGAACATGAATGATCATGGTTTCACAGTAAGTTGAACTTGTTATGTTCTCTTAGGATTAATTAAACTAATTAATTAAACTAATATAAAAAAATTCTTTAAAAGATAAACATAGCTTATATGCCCCGTAATGCCATTATATGTTGTGTATAGGTTATGAAAGTTTTGTATCAGAATGAATTAATGATTATTTATGCTACTAATATTATGTAAAGCATTGTGAGCCCAGATAAAAAAAACAACAAAACTTTCCCTACCCTTTTATATTATGTAAGTTTTCCATTTTTAAAAAAATAAACAGGTTGTGGCTTTCAACAGAACAGTCTCCAAGGTAACAGACTTTTTGAACAATGAAGCCAAGGGCACAAAGATCATTGGTGCCACCTCCATGGAGGACATGGTCAGCAAACTCAAGAAGCCACGACGCGTAATGCTGTTGGTCAAGGCCGGGTCAGCTGTGGACGATTTTATCAACACACTGGTGAGTTCATTCCCCTTGTGTATACTAAAAAAAAAACAACAAGCATCTTGAGCAGGGTTTATGCTGTGTTGCACAGCAGTGTTTTTTTGTGTAGTCTTATTACAGTTCTGAATTTATGCTGTTGTATTTTTTGACAGCAGCCAAAAGCATGGAATTAAGAGAATGATGTCTATCCAAGGTTTTAATGTTAATTGTGTATTAAGGAATATTTTATTTGAAGATATATAAAGAAATGTTTCCACACACAAGTCTGGCTGGTTTTAATATAAAAGAAAAAGCTTTAAACTAATTCCAAACCAACTTTAAATTTTCAGGTAGGCTTATTAGAGAAAGGGGACATTATCATTGATGGAGGTAACTCAGAGTACACAGACTCAATTGTAAGTTTTTGTATTAATTTTTAAAAATATATATCCAATTAGCCATTGAAGCATCATTAAATAATCCAAGTAGGCAAGGATCAATAAATCTATTTCTGGAATTTTGATTTACTTTAAGTTTAAGAGAAATCTTGATGAATAATGATCAACATTTTTTTAATTATTTCAGCGACGGTGTAGAGCTCTAAAGGAAAAGGGAATTCACTTTATTGGGAGCGGCGTGAGTGGTGGGGAGGAGGGTGCTCGTTATGGGCCCTCACTTATGCCGGGTGGCTCAGAGGAGGCTTGGCCAGCAGTTAAAAATATCTTTCAGTCAATATCGGCCAAGGCTGATAATGAACCATGTTGTGATTGGGTAAGAGTTATAATTAGTCATGTCATGTGGTATGTCATTAAGTGCAGGATTTAGTCAAGCTTCAATTAAGTCTCCTTGCGATATATCATATTTTAAAAAAATTCGACACATTACATTGGTGAATTCAATAAATTCTTTGGTATTTAAAATTAAAATGCTTGTGGGTAGGGGAGGTTGTGATTGTATGAGATTGTGTGTTGAGCAGTACGAATCACTACGAATGAGAGGCTTTGAAATGAATCTCTTGTTGACACAGGTCGGCCCCGAAGGTGCTGGTCACTTTGTCAAGATGGTGCACAACGGCATTGAGTACGGTGACATGCAGTTGATCTGTGAGGCGTATCATGTCATGAAGAGTGCCCTGGGACTGAGTCACCCACAGATGGCTGATGTGAGTAAACCCCACAGCATGGCTGTTATAGTAAGATTGTCATTTAATTTGATCTGTGAGGCGTATCATGTCATGACTGAGTCACCCACAGATGGCTGATGTGAGTAAAACCCCACAGCATGGCTGTTGTAGTAAGATTGTCATTTAATTTGATCTGTGAGGCATCATGTCTTGACTGAGTCACCCACAGATGGCTGATGTGAGTAAAACCCCACAGCATGGCTGTTACAATAATATTTTAATTTAAGTGAGCCAGCTGCTAGTACCAAGTGACATTCATGCTATAAGTTTTCTTATTCTTTAAAAAGACATCATTGGTTAAACAAAGAAAAATATTTGGAAAAAGTTTAATTTTGAAACTTGGCTGAAATCTAATTTTAAACTAGAATTTTTTTAAATAGGTTGAAGAATCACAGTACACAAAAAGAGAATTTTCGGTATATTATTAGACCCACCCAGAAGAAGTATCTTATTTTTATACTTTAACATTTTAACCAAAACATTACAGCACTTTGTTACTTTGTTACTGGCATTTGCTTGTCCTCCAGTTTTCATTGTCTCATAAGAAACCTAAATAGCAAATTTGATCTAAAAATTACATTTTTCTGCTCTGTTTTTGAGGCGATACACTTTTCTAACTTGGCAAAATTTGTATTTTTAAAAGAATATGTCTTCATACCCATTCTATTGATCTCAAATACTTCTTTCTGTTTCTTTTATTAAATATATGGTTGTCAGATGCTACTGTTGTTTGTTTAAAGTAAAATCTGAAAATGTAGCACTTAGTGATTTATTTTTTAGGCTTCAGCTGGGTAAAATAGGTCTACAAAAAAAAATCATTCTCATGTAAGATAGCCCATTCCCAAATTTTTTTGCTAATCATAACAAAAGCAACTATTAGGATGTTTTCTCGGTCCTAATGGTTTAGGGTTTGTTATTATGGTTTTTATATTTTATTGTACCCTTGCGGTCATAAACCTTAAAACTGTAACTATTTTTTTAACTTAATTTTTTTTTTAGGTTTTAGAAGATTGGAACAAAAGTGAGCTCGAGTCTTTCCTTATTGAAATCACACGTGATATTTTGAGGTATAATGACACAGATGGTCAGCCCTTGGTTGAAAAAATCAGGGACTCCGCAGGCCAGAAAGGCACTGGGAAGTGGACAGCCATTTCATCCTTAGAGTACGGAGTACCTGTCACGCTCATCGGTAAGTCTTGAGGAATTGAAGAGCTTAATGCTAAATGTAATATAGTCACAAAATGTGCATTTTGTGATAAAGTTTTAATGATTTTTTTTAAAAATATGATGATGGTATTTTAATTTTTTAGGCTGTTAAAAAAAATGGACCTAGTTACACTGTATTGTTTTCAACTTTATACAGTAGATTGGTCTAAACCAGATGTTAAAAGTTTGACAAAATTGTGACTTAAAGTACTTTTAGCACTAGAGTCTTCAATTTATTTTGATCATCTCTGTGGGTGGAATGATATTGTCCTCTTAAAGCTGGGGTTGTCTAACCAGACCAGGCATAAAATAATTGATTGAGTTGATTTTAAAAAAAAAAACAAAAAACAATTAAATTAAAAACAACTAGTTATATTTAAAACCTGAGAAATTAATTATTTTATTTCTCTGAGAGGGCGTAAGTGTAAGTCTGATCATTTTTAAATATTTCTTTTCAGGTGAGGCTGTTTTTGCACGTTGTCTGTCTTCATTGAAAGAGGAACGGGTCTTAGCCAGTAAAGAAATCTCAGGTCCCAAAGAAACAAAATACAAAGGGGATGTCAAGGAATTTGTTGAGGACATTAGAAAAGTTGGTTTAAATGGATATTTTATTTATTATATACTGTATAATGAGTAAGACATAACGCATGACAACCCATGGCTTTCTCCCCCCCCCCCCTCCTCCCCACAAACAAAAATAAATAAAAATAAGGGTGCGGTTTATGACATCTCAAGAAATCAGTTCATGATCAAAGGTTGATCTGTATTTATACTCTCCTTTTCGGTTCTGTGTATATACCATTCATCATTTCCGTCTGATGCCTGTTCATCTATTTAAAATTGAAGAGTGTTATTAACTTAAATATCACACAGACACGCTAATCATTGAATAACAAGAGAAATAAAGATATTTCTTCACTTATCTTTTGTTAAAAATGAACTGTAAAGACAGATTTCTATATAAATTGAAACCTTTTTTTTATTTTTTAAATTATGTGTTTTTGTTTGTTTACCCAGGCTCTGTATGCATCTAAGATTGTGTCCTATGCCCAGGGATTCATGCTGATGAGAGAAACAGCAAAGGAGCTGGGTTGGAAGTTAAACTTTGGCTCAATAGCACTGATGTGGAGGGGAGGCTGCATAATTAGGAGGTAAGCAAAAGATTTCCTCACCTACCATTGGTCAGATTTATTTGTGATGGTATTTTTGTAATATGGAAACTTTACTCATATTTATGTCAATTGTTTGTGATTAAATAACTATTACTGCTAAGAACATTGACTCAGGACCAGTAACTTTAACCACTATAATTTATTTTAATTTTTGTTCAGTGTCTATTTAAAAAAAGTGAAGCTGCTCTCTAAAGTTTTTTTTTCATTAAATCCTTTTTGACTACTTAATACTTAATGACCTTCTTGGGTAAAAAAATAAATTATTTATAAAATAATTACGTTTCCAGTGTCTTCCTGGGCAACATCAAACAAGCTTATGACAAAAATCCCAATCTCAGTAACCTTCTATTGGATGAATTTTTCAAGAAGGAGATCCAGAAATGTCAGGTAAGAGTTTCAAAAAATGTTTGTCCCGACTTGTTATGGTACAAAAAAATTGAAAACAAGGAAGGAAATACAGAGGGTCCTCTGGCTATGATATTCGTTGATTCGCTCTTAAGAAAGTTGTAACCCAAATTTCAGTTTAGGTCGGAGCATATATATACATATATATACACTGTAAAGTACTGTACCTTCTATGCTATAAAAAATGGAACAGTGAATGACATAAAGAAGTATTTAAAAAGAGAAAACAATTCTTCACCACATGAAATTTATTTTGGTGAGTGTTCAAAGTGGATCATTAGGATTTGTGAAGGGATGAGGGGGTGGGGGTGGTTATAGGCTTAAATTTAACAGAAATTGAGTTGAGAAAAATGTACTTTGAGCTGGAGGAAGAGATTGATAGTGACATTAGTGTTAGTATCAGCAAACATCGGATCTTTCAGTCAGACTGGATACTTGTGCATGTAAATAGTATAGGATAGTGTCTATAGTGCTTGTTTGGACTTCTTAAAAAAGTAAATGGAACTTTTTTATTTGGGAAGACATGGATTAATTTAAAAAAACATATAAAGGTAAATAATCAAAAGAGAATTCATTTTTGTTTATTTTATTTTTCATTTTAATTTAATTCATTTAAATATTTCCACTTAAACTTAAGTTAACCCTAAGATACAGAGTTTTTAACTGACATACCCTAAATATCTCTAAAATTGTAAAACAATCTTGCCCGTTTGGGGGATGAAAGATGAAAAAATTCTGCCCAGTAAAGGGTTGAAGTAAATGTTAATTTTAAAAAAGAGATGGAATGACACGTAATATTATTTTTAAAAATATTTTTAAGGGTTGCATTCGTAACCACAAAACAGTGTAAGTCTGAACCGGCGCAACCAGAGGACTCCCTGTTTAAATTTGTTTGTTCTCAATTGATTTAGAGTCCAGCAAGAATAGAAATGCACATGAATGTAAGACGTTACTGTTGCGTATTGTGTTTTGAATAAACTTAAGACAAAGTCAGCAATACAATTACAGCCACGTCAGCAATACAATAACAGCCACTGCTTCATGTACCAAAAGGTATAACACTATTCTGCCACTTAAACATAAGTGCATATTCCCATGACCGTTCTCTCGACACCTCGATAGTGTACTAGCTACCCAACTAACACTATTCCAATCTCCGTAGTCTCTAAGTCTCTCCACCACACTGGCTGTACTATCCCCGGTGTCTCTCCCCTTCCCATACTGTCTTTCTTCCTAACATTATGCGTGACTATCACTCTTGACTATCACTCTTGACTATCACTCTCGTTATGTTTTAGTGAACTCTTTGACCAGAGCTCACAACTATGTCACAACAACTACTCGCAGTGATTCTCATACCTTGACAGTTACTACTAATTACACACCACTACCTTTATATGTGTGAATCATCATGATTCAAGATTTGTTTGGGGGAAACCAAGGTATAAAGAACACTATCTTCTGTCATGTTATCCCTGGATTAATAAACATAACCCATTCTCTGTGGTCCCAGGATTCCTGGAGGCGTGTTGTGTCCACAGCTGTTCTCCTGGGTATCCCTACTCCTGCTTTTAGCACAGCCCTGGCTTTCTTTGATGGTTACAGGAGTGAAACACTGCCAGCCAACCTCATTCAGGTACATTTTCTATATTTCCCTTTAGAAATCTTTAGGCCATGGGATTTTGTTTACAATGTATGTATTTTAAAAATTGAGAATGGTCTTTAGGGTTGTGTCATTTTGATTAACTTTTATCACCTTAATTAATATTTTAACTTAAATTATGGTGCACTAAAACTTATTTGAAGAAATTGAAATTGATTTGTGCCTCTATTCTGTTACACTTTCCTTTGCTGTAGACTTATTAACTCTTAATGTGTTAAAGGGCGATAATGTGCACATCACCGTTATTACCAAAGTGGGGTAAAGCGTGCCTCGATAGAACTCTCTTTAAAAAATGAAATTACAGAAAATAAAAACTCTTCAGTGCGTGAAAGAAGATGTATTTGATTTCTGGCAAAGGCGGCCGTTTCCCTCGCTAGTGTTATCGCTCGATTCGTGAAGTTTTTTGGTAGTTTTTATGGGTTTTTTTGTTTTTGTTCTGAATATGCGATTTTGCTATACTTTATTACTAAAATAATAGTACTAAACTACAGGTAAAAATAGTTTTAAACTCAATACGGTCTTTTGGATACATAAAATAACCATTCTTATCCTTAAAGATGAAGTCAGTATGACAATAATAATATACGTGGATTTTACGCAATTTTTTAAATTTCATAACCGGTTGATGGCTATTCGGGAAATTCTTACGGGACTGAGGCGGAAGTTTTCGGAAAACCTTATAGCACATTAAGAGTTAAAGCTATAAAATATATGTTTGATGTAAATGGCTGTGATGTTAACTAAAAGAATGAGTTGATTTAAATAATGAGTGAATATCATCACCCACAGGCTCAGAGAGACTATTTTGGAGCTCACACTTACGAACGAAATGATGCACCTGGTCAGTACGTACACACTAACTGGACGGGGCGGGGAGGTAATGTGTCGTCATCAACATACCAGGCATAGTTTCCCTTGACCACAGATGAACACCACTCTGAGCCCCGTTAACTAAGTCAGATGACCAAATAAATGCCTTGTCTGAAACAAGCTGGATCAAAATATATATTATGTGCACAATCATTGTTTTAGCAGAGATTTTTATGTTCTACTCAGTTGTCTTGAAATGTATGTGTTTATTATGTTATTATTTCATTGTCCTGTCAAGAAATGTCTAATTGAGTGAATGGAATGAAGAATGCCCCGCTTTTTAACTTATAATACTTCATTAAAGAAGTAAGTTTAAGAAGTTGATAAAATAATCATTTATGAAATTTCAATTTAAATATTATTTATATCGTTTGTTGTTGTTAAGTTCTGTCCCATTTACTCATGACTCTTTTTTTTCCAAGACATTTTTATTTACGATCAGAATATTTGAACAAAATGTTAAACTCCATTTGCGCATAATTGATGTAAAAAAAAAATTGTAACCAGTGTGCAGTCTTACCTAATATATCATAGCTCTTAATCTCAGCCTTGCCATGACCATGTCCCAAATAATTTAAACTCTTTCTAGAGTTTTAGTTAGGAGACAGCTGTTTGCAGGTTTGGAAACACACATAAATTTTGTCAAATAGAATCTCAATGAAATTAAAATGAAAGATATTTTCTGTGACACTGCATACTGCTGAAGGTTTGTTGTTTTTTTTGGGTAGGGTTTATAAGATTTATAAAATATATCTCAAAACTTCAATGTTTTGGGTTTTTTTTAATTCAAATTTTTATCTTCATTAAGTCATGCATTAATTTTACATCATTGCTGTTAGGCGCTCTGTATTAAATGAGGAGACTACCAAACTGTTTTTCTTTGTTTTTATTTTTCATTCAATGAAGCATTCCCAATTTTCTTAGACTCTGTTGTTTGTAAATGAATATTAAAATTATATTGTGCATGTAGTGAAAGCACCATAAGATTATTTCCCTTTATCAAGAATAAAAAGAAAAGTGAATGTGTTTGAAGACATCTTGTAAAATATAAGGAAAAAAACAACTAAAATTGTAAAATGAGAATTGTTTATTTAAATATTTTAGCAGTAGTTGTTCTGTTAGTCCCACAGACACAATGGCTCATTTATTGTGCTACATGGCAACTGTTGTAGATTTGACAAACGATAAATCAGGGGTTGGCGAACAGGGGTAAATTACCCCATTTGGAGTAACAAGGAAACTCTTGGGGGTAATAAAGACTATGTAAACAACTAAAATCTGCTCCTTTGGCGTAATGACAACATACAATTTTTAATATCGGGGTATTGGGCAAATAAGTTCGCCAACCCCTGCAATAATTGTTTAAGTTAAAACAATTTCTTATTAAAATAAAAGGATTTATCTAGTTATAGATAAAGAACATGGAAAACATTGTCATTAAACACATCCATATAAATTTTGTCTTTATTACTGAGTCATTATTAAAGCATTTATTACAAATTAAGTGATTACTTCAAACAAACAAATAATTTTTTAAATTATTTTGTCACACTTTTTGTGTGCAGTTATAAGTTATCTTAATTGTAAACTGCCATTGGTGGTTTAACTCAAAAAAGCAATTGTTTTGGAGATATTAAAAAAGTTATGTTTTTATTATATTTTATATCAAAACTCTTTGAAATCCATTGCAAGAAACACACAATTGAAAAACATTTTTCTGGAATCCTAACAGTTAAGTACAAAAAAGTCTTATTGCTATTCCACACAGATAAAGAATTTGTTACAACTATGAGACATGTAAAAAAGAAAATATTTGTGCATTGACCAATGATAACAGTGCTTATATTTTCTTATCCAATATTTAGGTTGGTATTGCTTTACATAAATACAATCCTTTGGATTATCAAAAGATTTTTAAAAATCCGAACTTATTGTAGACAGTAGCAAAGTTTTACACATGGATAGAGCTTAAAATAAATTAAATCTCAGCTTTATGTAATTGTCATCTTTTTTTCTTTTAAAGTTTAAAGAAACAAAATATATTCTTTTAAAGCAAGCAAAATGTTACTTTAAAAAAAAAAAAAAGAATTATGTATGGAAATCATTTTTTGGCTTATAGGACCTAGTTGAGGGATTCTTTAAATAATTTTTTTTTTCAGTGGTCTGAAAAAAGTGCTTAATAACATTCCCTAACAATTATAAAATTCTGAAAATCCAAAATTAGCATTATTGTAGCTGAAACATTAGGGAATTTTTCATGTGGTAAAGACATTTGGCTAAAATTTAAACAACGGATTTACAAGTTCATGTAATTATCTTTTCTATGATTTAAATTTTTAAAAACTATAGTAAAAATTGGTAATATTAGCTTGAACATTTTTCTAATAAAGCTTGCATCTTCATTGAGAGTAAACGTGTAACTGTTCGGGGTGGAGGGCAATGTTCCCTTTAACCTGTGCAGATATTTGAGCGATGCCATCCGGCAGTTTAGAATTTAGCGTAGCAAATTTTGTATAATATTCCACAAAAAATGGATGCTGTGCCTTAGTCAACATTTCTACCATGAATTCAGAACCTTGGTGTAATTTTTAAATGCAATTTGCATGACTCAAATTTTTAGCTATGCGTTCTTTCAATTGATAATCTAGTTTTGCATGTCAAGTATGAGAACTGAGTGTAGCCAGTTGTGTGGAGAGGGTAGGGCAGAGAATGCTGCATTTCAGACCAGCTGGTTCATGAAAGAAAGGGGATAAAAAATTAATTTGGTGAGGCCTGGATGGCATTAACCATTGCTGAGAATTTTAGTAGGTATGCAGCCTCGAGTGCACACTTGTAAGATAGATATTGTAAAATGCATACCCCACAAACTTTCTCCTACCTTTTGAAAATAGTTGTTAGATAATGGAAAAGACAGTGACCAACACATCCACAAACCAGTGTTGCTAAAATGAAAGAAGCATGATCCAGAAAGGTGTTGATGTAGAAGCCCAGTGTGTGATCATGGATTGTGGGCGAGCCCCTGCCCCATTCTTCTGTTGGGTGCTGCCCTTGGTTTATCATTTGTGGCTTAACTACGTCTAACGCAGCCGAATTTGAAAACAATGGTTCTTTTAAAAACTGTGAGTATTCAAAATAATCCGGGTGTGGATTTTCTCTGAAGCTGATCGCGGTTTCTATGGCTTTTCTGACTTTCTTGGTAACTGTCGCTACACCCATGCTGGATCCGCTGGTTTTAAGTTCGTTAATAAACCACCTGACTGTCCCATCGATGTCGTAGTTCAATTGAGTCCACACTTTAATTACAAGTCCTTTTTTAATAGGACTGGTTGAATTCTTGTATCCAGTCAAATGATTATTTATGGATAAGTTGACATCTCTGTCCTTGTATCCAGTCCAATAATTATCTACAGATAAATTAACATCACTGTCCTTGTTATTTGCAGAGTATGAGCTGAACATGTCCTCCAATGGCTCAAAAATATCCCGAGTTTTTCTGGACATTGAGTTTCAAAAGTAAAAGTTTAATAACCATTGCATAAATTGTTTTTTTAACTGAACTATAAATTATAAATATAAGGATCCTTTTCTCAGAAATTCATACACATTTTTATTGCAAAGTTACTTTTAAATGTTAACAAGCACTTGATTTTTGATATATAATATAAACAAATTTACCTCTCTGATTAATGCATGAATGTTGGAGAAAAACAAAACTCCTCGCTCTTCTTTGTGACAGTTAAGTCCCCATAAGAATGAACACACAACTTCAAAGCAACCTGAAATTTTTAATATAATATAAAAATGATACATAATTAATCATTGGTAAAAATTTCAACTTACTATGTAAAATAAATGTTTACACACACACACGCACGCACACACACAAAAACAAACACACACAAATATATACATATATTAGGGCTGCGGAAATTATATATTAATTTCTCGATTAATCTGTAAAAAATTTATCGATTAATATTATTTTAATCGATAAAATAGCGATTAAAGTTAGGTAAAGTATTGTACACACCCGCATGAGTTTATTAATAATA
Organism: Radix auricularia; assembly: GCA_002072015.1. NCBI lineage: Eukaryota > Metazoa > Mollusca > Gastropoda > Lymnaeidae > Radix > Radix auricularia. The sequence goes on along the minus strand of MUZC01000414.1, from coordinate 661,688 downwards.
ATTAATTGTTAATAATTAACAATAGTTTGCTTTTTTAAAGTACAAACTTCTGCATAAAAAAAAGATTTTAAAGTGTAAACTTTAAAATAAGCTGTTTTATAAGGAGAATGGTATAAAATATTAAACTTTGTTTTTACTTAATTAGCAATAACAAAATTGAAATTCATTGACATTATATTAAACTACTTATATCTGAATTTTTTTTTAAAAAATGTAAATTGCTTGTTTTTGTTACTTTCCTTAAAATTTTCAGTTTAATGACATCATGCATCTTATTTTTATCTTTAATCAAAATTATTGATTAACTATTCGGTAATTTTTCAAAAGTTAACGATTAATTTTAAATTAATCGATATCAGCCCTAATGTATGTATATGTATATATGTGTGTGTATGAGTTCTGAATGTCATATTATTGTTACAGGAGAGTCAAGGGACAGAATGCACAAAAGGGCCCTTAACTTTTCTATATTCTCATATACAAAATAGGAAATAATATTTTCAAACTCTATAGTCATTCTTCACTTTAAAATACATAAATAAAATAAGCCCTGGATTATGATTTGATGTTTATAAATGGTATTCAGTCAGTTTTACATAAAACATACAACAAATATTTTACAACAGTACAGTATTATTAATTAATAAAATTGACTGTAAAAGGTGTTACTATTCAACGTGATTTTGCAATACAAATATAATCAAAACTGCTATACATTATTTATATCTTGTGATTTTATTTAATAAAATCTACATTTAACTATATTGCCAGCAGAAAACTTACATCCCTTTAAAATAATAAAGTTATACATCAGCCACAAAAGATTAAGAACCCATCGTAACAGAAAAAGACATTTTTTTAAAAAAATCGTCAATTGATGTGTGAAGCTTCCTGTTATATGACAGTCAGTAACTTTCACTGATGTATTCTATTTTAAATATTAGTAAATTGTAGATACAATAATTTTGAATAATAATACCTAATAATTGTAAATATTTTTGTTTTTAATCGAAATGTTGAACTGCATTGGAAATTTGACTAAATATATTATAAGCTAATATCCCATGGATCGTGGGGGAAAACAAAGCAATTTTTAAACTGGAACAAGGAATAAAATTTACCTTACACTTAAATACATACAGCTGACTTTGAATTGAAATCTAAATTCCAATGAAATAAATAATAGTAATAGGACTTTCTTTGAATCAGTGGAAACAAAATGACGTCAGATATAATATGTGTTCCATTTGACTCGATTTGATTGCACCAAATTGTATGCAGACAAAAACACTGCGCGCGAGCAACCACGCACACATATGCACGCACGCACACACACAGCAAGAGAAGCAAATGCCACACAATATGAAATGCTTATAAAATATATAAATATAATATAACAGTAATATATAATGTATTGCAGGCAAACACAGTGCTTAAAATTAAAATAAAAAACATTTTACTCGATATTCTATAATATTTTTACTGTATTGAACATTGTCATGTGAACCTAACAGTGACCTATCATCATGTCACACACGCACAGCATGATAATATTTTTAAGTGGCATTAATACACACACACACAAATGAATACGTTATAAGCTGCTTCACTAACACTGTCCACGTAACTTAGCAGCACAGAGTCCAGAATTAAGTGGCTGCCTTGCTCTTGGGTGTTGATGAGAGTCGCACAAAGTCAGAGCATTCGCTGGAGATCATCAGTCATTCCTGACACCAGATTGGTGTTCACCAGTCGGGTTCGATATTTGTTCTTGGGATATTTCATTCGTGAAAATGAAGCTTCACACATGTAAGTTCTTCCAAACAGCTCTAGAGTGTTTCTTGCTATTTCGCGAAGCTTGGAATACTCCACAGCTACTTTCCATGTCTCCAGTAGATCGTTTTTGTCCTCGAATTTCTTCACAAGCAGCGCGTTATTTGTTAGTTCTTCGGATCCATTTAGACATCAAACGGTGCACTCTCTGTCTCAACCAAATGTGGAGAAGAAACGAGTCTCATATTTTCTGAGATCTTGTCGAAATCCTGAAAACGTTCTACAAATTCCAACAACATCGCTTCCATAATAACAAATAAACAAGGGAATCTAGAGATATTAAGAAGGCCTGGTTCTGCAGTGAGCAGTCCTTGTTTTTCGTGGCATAAAATTCCATTATTTCTTTTCGTAGCAACAGAACACGGTGAGATTATGTTTCTCTCGGAGACGACCAACGAACGCTAGTGTGGTATAGAATATCTTCAGCTGACGAATAAATTGTGTGAAGAATTTGTATGAATCGGGAGTGTTGAAAAGCATTCGCGCGAATGAAAGCGATAATGCGATTCACACCCTTCAGAATGTTATCCAAATCAACAGACTTAGAACACAGCGCCTCATGGTGAATAATGCAGTGCAGATTTTTGAGCTGGTCATTACCGTGATTCTTCAACACATAATCGGAAAACCTAGCCATGAAGCCACTTTGCTTACCAGCCACGGCAGATGCCCCTCGCAGGTTCTTCAGTTCAACGTGCGAGTCGACTTTCATTGACTCTTTGGATTTCACCGCAGCTAAGTTTTTATTTTTTATATTCGTTTTATTTGTGTATTTTATGTCCATTGAAAAAGGCTCTTTGCCGAAGCGTTCGCTGTTTTGTTACGTTCTATCAGGCTAACCCTTAAAATACCTTGTTTACGTCTTTTCCATTTACTTTTGTATAAGCCTGATTGTAGTCTCACCCCTCATTTTGAGTCGGTGTAAGCTTTTTTAACTGCCAAAAATGTCTCCTCTTCGAGTTTGAGTAAAGAGTGTCTCCATGGAGAGCAGTTCCTCACACAATTCAAATGTTGGGGATAAGAGCAGATTAACTTGAGTAGCTGCGCTGAATCTGAAATGTCCGTAGATTCATCAACTGCCAGTGCAAACAGGCTGTCCTTGTTAATCTCTGCCTGCATTCAGCTGCTCGGCAATATTACTTTGACGGCGTTGCACAGTATCGTGAGTCAGAGGAATCAAAGAATAATCCGTTCCCTTACTAGGATGAATGCACTTACCAACATCCTGGCATGCAGCAACCTTTCACGAGTTCCCCATCTGAAAAAGACTTTCCAGCGACACTGAGAGGAAGCTTCACTGCGCTTATTCGAAGTCTTAACAAAAGCAGACATGACCGAGGTCTGTTATCGAACATTCCTCTTTAGATTTTCCACGCAGATCTTCCTTGAATCACCGTGTTACTGTGCATAGTTCTGTGATGCGTGACGGTGAAAATGTTGCTTGGCATTGTCCCCTTTCACAGTTTTCAAAACATCGCCGAAGATTAGACATACATGAAATGGTTCTCTGTCTGTGTCAAAAAGAAATCTATCTACCATTTTACATTAAAGCTCCGTTTATCTTCTTCCAATATTTTTTTCTCCTTTTTATCAACATGATGAATACAGTAACTAAGCGTACAAGCTGTATATAACAATGATACGTTAAATCGTTTTCATTAAACGCTTTCCCCCTGTTAATACTGTTATGTTTATTTACTGCTATGTCAAGAATCTGTCTGGATTTCTGGTGCAGCTGCCAGCTTAGAGTGATTACACATACATCTGGATATTTGTGTGTACTATAGCAGCTACTGAAGTTGACCAACGTGTTACATGGTTGCATGGAGCAAGCGCGATATGTGCGCAACACACGGTTTCGGTGCGCTTCAATATTAGGCTGCTAAACTTCATGGCCTGCCCTCATTAGATACAATGTCTATGAGCGCTAAAAACTGCAGCTAACGCTACAGCTGCCGGAGTGTAATTTGTTTCGCAATAACAAGTGCTTAAGTTAAGAGTGTAAATGAACACTCGATATTTCGTTTACAACTTTCTATATTATATTGCCAAATTGCACATATTTGACGGCCGCAGGTTATTATAATTTTAACAAATTTCCACGGCCGCACTTTTTTTCGTGTCCACGGCCGCAGGTTGCGCACTCCTTCTGTATACTATTGAAAAGGATTTATGGCCTCATTTTCGGGACTTGTTTTTGAAATTCATTCTTAAGATCATTCCAGAATATGAATTTTGTGCCCCTCTATTTTTTTTTTACTCCATGCATTAGTAGGCTATTAGTCCGGCCCTGATAGCTCATTCATCATTCAGTCTTTACAAGTCTATAATAGTTCAGTCACATTATTTAATTGAGCTAATAAAACTTTAGCAGATTAAATCCATGCAATCAGCATAAAAAGTACTATGCAATAAAAAACAACAACAACATAATTTTATTTTAAAAGAAACCTTTTAATTTAATGACACCTCGGTATTTTAAAAAAAAAGTATTATTACTATCACATTTGAGAGGCGTGGCGTAAAAGAAGAAAAGATTTTTGGTATCCCCACAGTCAATAATTAAATAATTGAAATGACAAAACAAGCAGAATTTTTATTTTAAAAAATCGACACAATCTGGCAATTTCAATTGATTGACATTAATGTTAACAGGAGTTAAAAGTCTTGTTAATTTTGTTTTTCCTTCAGATTTACCTTTTAATAATACTTTATAGAGTAAGTCCCACACAACTAAAAAGTGTAAATTATTTTTAAGAAGAAAAAAACACACTATGTAATAAATGAATAATAGAGCTTTATTAATTACATATAGCATCATTACAACATAATTTCAGCAAGAAATAGATAAAGGGGCACAAGATTTTAAAAATTAAAAGATCTCTTTCATGTCCCCTTGGTGACCTCTAGCCTCTAAAAACATTTATTGCATTAGTGATTAAAATGAGGAGTCCTTAGTTTCTTTAAATAAAAGTAACAAATGTACAATGTTTTTACACCTCGCCTGTAAATATAATGACAAGAACAACATATCAAATTGATAAATTTCATACCTATAATACACATAATTTTACTTTTCAATAATTACACAAGTTTATGTGAATTTTAAGCAAAAAATATATTTTCAACCTTCTCCAAAGTAGATTTTAGAAAGAGATTGTGATATAGAAGTCCAAACAGATGAAATGAAGGATATCAATATTTATTAATGGTACTAGTTTTTATTTAATTTACATTACACATTTTTTTCCTTCTGCAAATTACATTTTCATATCAAAGCTTTAGACATTGTAAATCCCTAATACATATTAATGTATAGTAAATATCTCAAAGCATCATTTACAGAGTGGAGTATTATGTGGTATCATGGAAGACCAAGCAGAGAATTATTAATTAATACTAATACAGAGAGATTTGGTCAATAATTTAATATATCTCAATCCCATGTTAAAAAAAAATAATCTTTTCAAGATAATTATTTTCCAACAATCTAAAATCCTAGCACTAGAATTGGCAAACTTATTTCTATTCTATGCTTCGTGTGGATCCATCATGGAAAAAGTGACCCAAAGAAAAACAACAACAATTTTTAGAGCCATTTTTCAAACATCCTAAATTAAAATTAATTTTAATTTAATTAAAAATTAAAAAAAAAAAAACCAGGGTTAGGCATTGTTCACTTCTTATTTTAAACAGGTTATTTTAATTACCAAAATCCTTTAGTTATTTTACTGAAACTGAAAGAAAAATTAAGCATAAAAGAAATAATATTAGTTATAGTTAGCTGAGCAAAAAAATAGGAAAACTGACGATGCCAAACACTAAGACAGCAGTATTAATATTACACCAAGGAGACTTGATGATGGGGCATTAGAACTGAGCACAAAAATGAGATGTTTAAAATGATCTTCTCTGTCAAGTCAGGCCTCTAGAACTCTGGAGCAGAGTAACACATTGACATGGATGACTAGAGTCGTCTTCAAATGACCAGATTAATGACAATTAATTAGTAATCTTAGTTTAGAAGAACTGTTCCCCACTGGGTAAAAAGTCAAATTTTTATGATTTAGAAGACTCACAGTTCATGACATTTTGTTCATTAAATCTGCTAGATTAAAACTGAAATTTAACACCACCCCTAGCTCAAAAAAATTAATTAATTAAAATTTAAAAATTAAGACAGTCAAAGGCAAAAACAAAAAAAAACAACTCTAACGTTTTAAAGAAAATCTCTGTTATGTAGTACGTAGACATAAACATATCTGAGAAGCTTTAATAATTAGAGAAAACAAATCTACTCATTGGTAAAGCAGTGATGCATTTACAAAAAGACATACAAAAAGCATGAATGGGCAAGCATGAGTTTCTCTGTGGCACTTCAGAAAGCTGGAAGCTAGATTTCAGTTGATCTTAATCTTAAGGTAAGTAAGCATGAAGGCCTAATAACGACTGCACCACACCAAGCAGAGTGCCTGTATGTGAAAAGAAATACTAGATAGCATTCATGAAATCCAATGGGTGGTGGAGGGTATCGCTGGGATGGAGAGGTAAAAGTAAATAAATGAATGATGAATCCCAGTGATGTTTGTATATTGATAACAACATCACAGGTTGTCAGTGATCTACATAAAGTTAAAAACTACTCTTATATTATAAGGTGTCACTTCTCCATGACACACTTCTAAGTTATTCATAAATGTTTTAGACACTATTTTTTTAGTTTGGATGAGTAGTTATCAATTTAACATACATTACAAAAACAATACCTTCACTCAAAATTTTGAAATAGATTGATTGATTTTTCTTGCTGCTTATTGGTGAGGTCCATTTTTTCAAAAAACAAGTCATTGTTTTTTAACAGATGCAAGCTTAAACATTTTTTTCAAAGACCTCATATTACCAAAACCCTCATGGCCCCGTGACCACCCTAGCTAAGTACAAGACGACTCAAAACCCAATCACCTTAAAACAATTATGATTACATAAGTCAACACATGCAGAAAAATTGTTTTTAGTTGTGTATTCTTAAACAGCTAACAGTACAAGTAAAACACAAAGTTCAGCAAAATAATCCAAGGGCATGTGGTCGGAGAAAAATGCTGGAAAGATAATTTTTATTTGTGTTCAAAGTCAAAGATTTTCATGGTGTAATTAAAAAAAAAAAAAAAAATATTATTAAAAAAAAACTAAATTTATTTGATGAGCAAAATGATGTGATGCAATAAATCAATAAACCAACATTTGATCATGAGTCTACAGCACAACTTGAAACATTTATATCTGATTGACCTAAAATGGACATTGAAAGCGCTGTTGGAATCATGTGACAAGAATAGGAATATTACAGCAACATGTAGTGGCCCAGGTCATGTGACCCCAGCAAACCAATCACAGATGAACAAATTTGTGTCATTGATAATCATTGATATGATATATCCAACAGTTTAATGAAAATGGAAGCCATGGGAAGAACGACAAAAATGGGGAAAGAAGCTTGGCTCGTTGAAATACACAATATGATGTTTTTATTTATGTGGTAGCTTCCCATGATGAGCGTTGGGCACAATGCCACATCTGAGTCTAAGAAAACAAATAAAGATCTCTTGAGAGGAAAGAGCAAAGTGACATTTTGGAACTTTTTTTTAGTTATCCCCTATATCTGATTCAGGGTCAAAAATAGAAAATGTTCTAGATGAGGTTTTATGAACAAATAATGTCTCTGATCCTATGAAAAATTCAAATGCATGAATTAAATTAATTCATGAGAAATCTGTACAGTTTTTAACTTTAAAAACTTGCATATCTCAAGACTACAATAACGTCTCATAGCCGTTTCTTCCCTTGAGGCCTTCAAATCCATTTGACAATTAGAAGAAACATAATTTTTTGTCCCCATGTCAATACATGATGTCATATAATTTTTTGTTTAGTCCCAACTAGAAGAAATAAGAATGAATGATTGAGTCAAATCTGTCCAGTTAAAAAGACTGGATTAGAGAGATGGTCTATCAGCAAACACAGTGTAGCCACTGTCAGGGAAAATAAGGATTTTTAAAACAGATAAACCCCCACACAGACACCTCTTGAATAACATCTTCAAGGTATTAAGAGTTGTTGTTTTTGACAAAAGGCAAGGACACACGCAACAGATGTAACCCCAGTCAAGGACAATAACTCAATTCTTCTACGTTCAAACACTCCGTGTATTTTAAAGTCTCCGTCATGGAACATGGGCCATTTTTTTTGTTGTTGTGTGGCAGGAAAAGCCAAATTCCATCACAGTAGATAGACCCAAGTGTGATAGTGATAACACCAGGTCATGTCATGTTTTCTGTTCATGAACAAATTATTTCATTGTTTCGGTCAGTTACAAATTGACATCCACACATTGTCAGGATCCTCAATGGGTTTTAAAAAATTTGAACTTGTCGTGGGCACAATAATCTCATAGAAATATTTCTAAAATTGGGACTTTAAAATGGAAGTTAAAAAACAAAAAACAATAAAACTAAAATGTGAAATTTAAAAAAAATGTGTTTTAATGTTTGGAAATCATAGTTTGATTTCACCTCCAAACTGTTTATATATAAATACATTTGTTAATGTAATAAAACATGTAATGGACACAACAAGTCATAGCTTTTATGTATTATAACATCTCAGACAAAGGATATAATGAGTTACAGTTATGTATTGTATCAACACTAGTGGACATTAGCAACAAGGCATCAGAGGGGGGGGATGATGTCTGAACAAACAAGAAATGTTTTTATATATTTACTGTATTTTCTGATGTGGAACAATCCCTTGGCCATTTTGATATGACTGTAACCGATACTTGAGTCGATAAAAAATTGGAACGGTGGGGGAGTGGGGGTGTAAATGATCCTAAAATAGTCATAACTCTTTGAAAGTGTAACAACAATATTTAAAAATGCTATTTAAGCACATGTAAAACATGACAATAGCTATGACTTAATTTGTCATGTTATTACGTACAGGCAAAGCCTGGGCAATGAACAATCAAAAGATATTTTTAAAGGGACAAGTACATGATCACTTTTCATGCCCATCACTAAACAATTTTCTTAGAAAACCATAAAATAGAAATTTGAATTAACTCCCTTTTTCTAAATGAGAATGATTACCTCTGAGTTACATTGAAAGATTTGAACAATGTTAAACACCTCATCAATTTTTTATTTAAAATATTTAGGGATAAAAATGTGTAATTTCTGCAACACCAGGAAAAACACAAACTAACTGTAGCCAAGTACAAACAATACAAAGTTTGGAGGAGGTTGGTCTGTAATTGTACCGGTACTAAAAAGATTACTTGGGGTGGGGTTTACATAATATATAATCATCTGTATACATTTTACATAAAAGATGCAGCCATATATATGATATGAATACTGGTATCAACAGATGCTTGGAAAAAATCTGCCTTCAACCAATTTTTGTTTTCCACTTTGGGTAAATAAAATAAATAAATAACTTGATTTCTCTGTCACACTTAAATGTTTACTAAAAATATTAAACTACTCTGGAATACAAATTGACAGTAACAGTTAAGATTATCCTAGGAAGCTGTTGTAATAATATGTGATATTAGTTTGAAACAATTCTGATGAAAGCAGTCATTGACATAGGGAGTGACCTAGATACTGAGGGGAGGGTGGTCTAACAGCAATGAGCCGATGAAGTCAACGACAGACTTCTGACCTATAAACAGATGAAGTCACCTACAGACTTCTGGCCCATCATGAAAGCATTCATTGTTCAGGTTGGCCTATGAGTTATTATTAGAGTTTCTATGGGGCTGGGGGGCGACTGGGAATTTATGTGACTCTATCACCACCCCCCCCCCCCCCCCCCCAGACATCTATCTGACAGACGTCAGAAAATTTGAGTAAGCACTCGGCTAATTTTGATAAAGATAACATAGGTGTAATCAATGCAAAAATTTTCACAGCAATAATGGATGCTGTGCTACTTTAGACATGAGCTGTTTTTTTTCCCCACTTTAACTGTGGATGACTGGGGGGTACATTGACTGCGACACCCCCGAAGGCATGCCTTTGACCATGTCAATAATGTAATAGTCTATAATTTCAAACAAGTGCCACTTAAAAAGAGGGTAAAGGGAACATTTTGTGTAAAATGAATTGGTTTGTGTTGCTTGTTGTTTGTTCTCTGCTTAGAATGATTCAAGATAAATTACGATGAGACTTTTAAAAAAATGAGTGGCAGTCACTAATCCCATACAGTACAACAACAAGAAAAAACAAAAAAAATGCTCAGTAAAAATTGCTAAGTTTTCTCAACTCATATTTACAACAAAAAAATTTGAAATCTCTAAGAAATATGTACAAAAAAAAATTTTCAACTAAAAAAAATATTAGAATCAGGCAAGAAAAGGTGAAATTAAATGTTCAACGAAAAAAATCTTTTCTGTGAAATTGTAAAGTTGATATCATTGTTGAGATAATAAAACACAAGAATATGAGACACAACATGAGAAGGTCAAAGTAAAAGAAATAAATTCACAGGCTCACAACCCAGGTCCCAAGCATTGATTTATTTATGTTGTGAATGCTTTATACGTAGAAGATTACAGGTAATTTCGTGTCTGGTATATTTAATTTGTGCATTGAGGGAGAATTTGGTGCTGTGCATACTAAGATATCAGTGTGTCAGCTGGTGGGTGGGCACAACCCCCTTGACATACATTGGTCAATCTTCTGTTGCTTAGCCAATTTAAAAAAATATTAAAAATGCAACTTTTTTAAATACAATAAAAAGACTGATGTGTTGCGACTACCTCTGTGCAACTCACCGGGACATTCTCTTGTCCCAATTCAAGTCTGCCAAACAGACAGGGACATTCCTTTATCCCATCTGCCCACCTCACTGGGAAATTCTGATGTCCCACCAGACTTAACATGCGGATGCAACCTTGAATTTTAAAAATATTTTTAACCATTCCAGCACAAGTCAACAACACACCAAATCATCTCTCTTACAATTTAAAAAAAAAATGACGGAACATCTTTACATATAAATTCTTTGGAATTTAAAGATCATACCGCAATCAACAACAAAGAACTTATAGGACGCACAACTGGAAGTCAGAATTAAACTCTAGGGTCACAGTCATGCTGTTGTTAAATGACATCTGTTGACATGGATTAAACAAAAGTGAACCTTGGGACAACTTAAGGAATTTGACAAAACCTTGGGACAACTTAAGGAATTTGACATCAGCTTTTAATTTTAGTCAGAACAACTTCATCTGTCACAGAGAAGCAGACTGTTGTACTAGGTACCTGATGTCAAGCTGAGAAATTTAACATTTACCACCAGTTCGTCACATCATTTGCCTGTATGTGACTTCTGTTTAGCACTGATGACCAAAGAAAATAATTAGTAGAATTTGAATATGCTAGAGCACATGACATACCATAAAGCAAATAAAAAGATACAATACAATTTAATACAATGATACTTAAAACAGGATGGTGTTAAACAAGCAAACAAACAAACAAAAACCAACAACTGGGATAAATTCATGCCATTAACTAATTTATAATCTCATTAGCTCAAAGCCAAGATGCAATTTTAAATATATGTAGAAATGTGGGGTGGGCAGCTGATGGAATGCTAATATCAAAAGTACTTCTAAAAGTCAAGCACATAATACAAGTGTGCATCTGTCAAAAGTCAACCTGTATGTATTAAGTTGGAAAAAGTTAATACTAAGACTATGTCAGAAAACAAAAACCAACCAACAAACAATTAGTTATAGTTATCCTGCTAAAGATCTGGAAATGTTTAAGAAGGAATAGGTGGAATCGTTATTTCCAACCATCAACAAGAATGTAGCTGAAAAGTGGGATCTTTCGATTCAATGCCAGCAAACTAGCATAGTGATAATAATCCTTTTCAAGATCAGAATAAATGTTTTACATTGAATAAAGTCAAGTTTAATGGACTAAACTCTATGTACATTTTTATTTTATATTAAAAAAAAAAAAAGAAAAAATAAAGCAAAACAACAAACAAAACAAGAAACTGGTTCCTTAAAAAAAAGGTCTAATTAAAAAATTATAGTAACTTTTAAAAAATCAAAATATTTTTTGTATACAAATGAAATGATAAACTTGTCACAGCTATTGACTGACTTAGACACAGGAGTGACAGCTCCTGAGATGAGAATCACTGCACTGGGACAAACAGGTGACAAAATGATTCACACTTTAGTGACATGAATCCCGTCTGAAGACATAGAAATGGAATGAGTGTCAAAATGTCTTCATCTGACGGGAGTATCTCAAGCTATCAAGTTCTGAACTGAAGATGGGCTTGGGGGCAGGGGGGAGGTGAGGAAATATTCGTAGATGAGGAGTATCTCAAGCTATCAAGTTCTGAACTGAAGATGGGCTTGGGGGCAGGGGAGGTGAGGAAATATAACTCTAGATGAGGAGTATCTCAAGCTATCAAGTTCTGAACTGAAGATGGGCTTGGGGGCAGGGGGGGGTGAGGAAATATTCGTAGATGAGGAGAAACACAACTTTCGATGGCTATCCTTCAGCTATCACTATCTATCACGCCTAAATTTGCACATGCCAGGTGGATTTCCTCTGATTGTCTTTGAGCAGATGTGTCTCTCAGGGGTTCTCAAAGAAAGAAAAAAAAAGATCACACCCAAAACTGAGAGGCAACTGCCAAGAGTTGTACAATGCAGTGTCATATCCTTTAAAACTATTTTTGAATAGCATCAACTATGACTACATTGTATTGGGCCAACAAAGTCAACAAACAACTTGAGTTGAGACCAGGGGGTTGAGGTAGAAAAATTTGATGTTCATGTGGGCAGCAGGTTTTGGATTTGAAGCAGTACACGCCTGGCCACTCTGGGTCTAAACTATTTTTTGTTTGTTTTAGTTTTGAAGGTGAAATAAAAGGTAAAATATTTGAGTCACAGTCTAATAAGGAATGATGGAATGGTATTGAACATGATGATGTGTGTATGACTGGGCGGGGGGTGGGGGGCGGGACAGAGGCAGTGGAGATGGAAGAAAATTGACAATTTGGTATAGAACATGTTACAAGTACACAGTGGGGGAGGGGAGGGGCTATCAACACAAAGGTAGCAAACATGGAGAAGGGGATTGAAATACAGATTGCAATTGGGATGGCGGGCGGGTATAAAATACAATTTTCTCACACGGGTCTATCTCCCCGCCAAAAAAGAAGAAATCAATCAATTCTAGCAGGTGATATTCCTTAACAATCAACACACATCGTAACACTTGGGCGCGTACCAAACATAAACAAACCCCATTATTGGAAAATTTGTTACAAGTCAAATCACTGTAGAAAATCTGTCAGGCCATTTTAAACAACTCTCACAGATGTGTCAACAAAACAACAACACGCGACTGTTTGATTGATGCAAAGACTTTTTTTGGGGGGGGGGGCTTGGAAACATCTAACAAAATGCAATGTTAGGGAAATGGTATGATATCGTTTTCCTCCTTGAAATCACAAAACCATGAGCTTTCCTCTTGGTATTTATAAGTTCCAGCCGTTGATCAGGGAAGAGTCGATCCCTTTCCTCCCCTCCACAATCCTGGTTAGACGCAGTCCTCCATGGACATGAGAAGTGGGTTGACATACTCGAACCCGTCAAACTCAGACTGGTCAATGTCGCTGATGGTTTTCCTGGGGAATAGCAAGTAGATAAGGGAGATAATTACTGTATCTCATTTATTCTCTCCCCCTTGGTATTCTCTTATTTCTATAACAAAAGAAATTTAAAAAGAGCCAAATAACCCACAATTTTATTAATTTTTTTCCCCTTGTTCTTGGAGATAAAAATTTAGGAAATTATTTTATGCACAGCTGCACTGTGAGTTAACTCATTAGTTCCTGATGCAAATAAATGCGTCTATAGAGCGCTGTACGGATGTGGCCAAATCTTTAGTTAAAAATTGCATAAACATCTCGCTTTCCTTGAGACTTTCGACTTTTGTGTGATTCTACAAGATTTCAATATAAAAACCAGATGTTTTTATCTTGTCTTACTTTCAACCCATGCATGATTTAGTTTGATGCCTTTCTATCTAGTATAAATTTACCCAAGGTGCCAAAATTCATGATATTGGTCTCAAATCATCATTGTTTTGCAGTGCATGTTTGAATTTTATTCAACGTTAACCATTTAATTTCTTTAAAGATAAACCAATATCTTACAAAAAGAAAAGCATTTTTCTAATGGAATAAAAAAGCTTAACAAAGTTGCTTCCCTTTTTTTCAGGAAGGTACGGAAGAAGCCTTCCAGGACTAAATGAGTTAAAGCTTAATGCTATGAGACTAGAAACACTTCAAACAAAAACCTTAAGGCAGCCAATGAGGGATTTTATCATTAATGGGATTGTTGAAGGTGTCCTCCAGTCAGACAACAGTAATTCTTTAAATCTACAACATGACTGGGTAATTTTAACTCTTAAAGTCGCAAAGCGTCGTAATGCATCTCTACCCGCTATCCGTAAAGCATCGTAATGCGTCCTTAGATACCACTCTCGTTAGAAATGAGATCTCGGAAAATAAAAACTCTTCAATGCTTGAAAAATGATGTATTCGACTTCCGGCAATGGCGGCCGTTGCCCGCGCTAGTGTTATCGCTCGATTCGCGATGTTTTTTGGTAGTTTTAACGTTTTTTTTTTAAAGATACGTTTCACTATACTTTATTACTAAAATAATAGTTCTAAACTACAGGTAAATATTGTTTTAAACTCAGTACGGTCTTTTGGATGCATAAAATAACCATTCTTAGCCTAAAAAATGAAGTCAGTATGACAATAATATTATAAATGGATTTTACACAAATTTTTTAATTTCATAACCCGTTGATCGTAATACGGGAAATCCTTACGGGACTGAGATGGAAGTTTAATGAAAACGCTTATGCGACTTTAAGAGTTAATATTCTTTTTCCTTGATTATCATCATGAGAGTGTACTAAACAACTTCCCAAAGTTTCAAGCTTCTATCAACACTGGAGTTCTGAGAATTAGTGATGAGTCAGTCAGTTGGTCAGGGCTGTGCCTTTTATTTCAGCTCATTGGAGACAAGGGTAAGAAATGTTCAACATGACTTACGGGTCATCAGGGGTCAGGCGCACCGGCTCATTTGTGAAGGCCGGGTCAAAGTGTTCAAGGTCGCGCTCATGGCGAATGTGAGGCTTGTAAGGGGGGATTATCTGCTTCTGCTCCAACATCTCCCAGTCAATGGTGCGAAAAAATGGGTGCGACTGGATGTCAGAGAATCCGGTCTGAGGGTGGCATCCGAGGCGCTCAGCAGGGGCCTGGAACGGGAGAAAGAGAGATAACTCAAACCTTTAGATCTAGAGGCTAAGTTTTGACAGTTGAACCAAGGCAATAGCCAACCTCTCATTTTGTTGGTTTGTGGAGAACAGTGTTATGAAGGCGTCTAGTCAGAAGGTAAGTGTCTTATTGTAAACAGCTATGTGTATAATAGTGTATATGTGTACTTCATAAGAGGATAGGTGTTGTAAATATTTATACCTCATAAGAGAATTTTTTTTTTTAAATATGTATACCTCATAAGAAGATATGCATGTGTTGTAAATAGCTATGTTTATATGTTCACCTTACAAGAAGATAAGAGTCTGTTCCAAATAACTATGTTTAAATCTATACACAGTTATGTCAACCAAGCGGGACAGAGTTCATTGTTGCTTTAAAATGGTCTAAATTATCCTCACCTTATTTAAGAAACCCTTGAGCAAGGAGGCAGCCTTGACAGAGAGAGACCTTGGAATCCTGATGGGCTTCTCTAGGATAACTGTCAATAGGGATATTAGACATGTCAGTGGCAGGGGTCAGGGTCAACATTGGAAGGTGGAGCTGGGGAAACTTGTATGGTGGAGCTAATAAGGTGAAATGAGTAAGGCCGAACTAGTGAAAATAGTATGGTGGAATTTGTGAGACTGGTATGGTGGAGCTAATGAGGTGAAACGAGTAAGGCTGAGCTAGTCAAAATAGTATGGTGGAACTAGTGAGACTGGTATGGTGGGGCTAGTGAGACTGGTATGGTGGGGCTAGTGAGACTGGTATGGTGGGGCTAGTGAGACTGGTATGGTGGGGCTAGTGAGACTAATATGTTGGGGCTAGTGAGACTAGTATGGTGGAAATAGTGACAAAACTGACATAAACTCTGATATAAGTGAATGCCTCATGGACCTGGGTGGGGGTAGAGGGAGGGTACCAGCTCCCAAACACAGCCATCTTTATTTATTTGGATTAACAGTAAAGATTTTGAGAATATTTTCATCAAGTTTAAATACTTCTCCTAGATGAGAAGGTATATATATAATAAATACCCCCCCCCCCCCATCCTCAACCACCTCCTTAAATAGCTACTGTGGCAGTGATTTTAAAAGATCCACCCAAGAGCATCTTATAAGATAACTTGTGACTGATCCAAATATACCACAGTGTCCGCCACACATATTTTAACATACAGACCTGTTATTCAACTAAGAACTAAATAATTATTCTTTTAAAAAAAATTCACTAAACAGTTTTAAGTCTTTGATGAATTTTTAAATTAGCATGAAAACATAAACACATAGATGACCACTGGGGTTTTGACCCACTTTGAAATAAATAATTTAGATTAGCATGAAAACATAGACGATCACTGGGATTTTGACCCACTTTGAAATAAATAATCTTCCGTGTTCTGGTCGGGGTTGTCTGCGTTTCCCACAGCATCGAAGGGTGACCTGCCAGCCAGCATCTCGTACATGAGCACCCCTAGAGCCCACCAGTCGACACTAAAATCTGGAGGATTTGAAAAAAATATATATTTACTCAAAAACTTGGACTTGACACAAATAATATAAAATAGTCTGTCGTCTTTGCTATGTTTAAGACTTGATAAGTTTAGACTATTGATAAGTTTAGACTATTGATAAGTTTAGACTTCTGATAGGTGTACGTTATTGCTAACTTAAGACTATTGATAAGTTTAGACTATTGATAAGTTTAGACTATTGATAAGTTTAGACTAACTAAAACTAAGCTTATGAGACATCCCTCATTTTGGTGCTGGCAATAATACTTTAAATGTGAACATTGAATTAAGAAATATATTTTTTTGCAATGAATAAATTACATTTTAAATAGTAATTAGCTCACTTAGAAAACACCAGTGCTCATTAACATGCACAAACTTGTGAAATATTTTTATTAAACCTATTTTAACAAAATATCTGAACAGCAATTATCTGAATTAAGAGATCAGTAATTATTTTGCTAATTGTCATAAACATGCATAAGCATAAGTGATATTTAAACTTAACCGTAAGTCATAATCCCCATGTGTCATATCTAGATTAATTGCATTCTGATCATGAATAGAAAAAATTAATCAGCCACTAGAATCGAGCCGAGACAAAGTTAATTTATGGACAGGAGAGTTTCTCAAAACAAAAAAAAAAAGAACTTGTTACAATTTGGGGTTTGAACAGGAAATAGATAGGATGTTTACTAACAGGGAATAGATAGGATGTTTACTAACAGGTAATAGATAGGATGTTTACTAACAGGGAATAGATGGTATGTTTACTAACAGGGAATAGATATGATGTTTACTAACAGGGAATAGATAGGATGTTTACTAACAGGGAATAGATGGGATGTTTACTAACAGGGAATAGATATGTTTACTAAAAGGGAATAGATATGATGTTTACTAACAGGGAATAGATAGGACGTTTACTAGCAGAATGGATAGGATGTTTACTAACAGGGAATAGATGG
>MUZC01000414.1:609066-643757 GCA_002072015.1 Radix auricularia | reverse complement strand
AATAGATAGGATGTTTACTAACAGGGAATAGATATGATGTTTACTAACAGGGAATAGATATGATGTTTACTAACAGGGAATATATATGATGTTTACTAACAGGAAATAGATATGATGTTTACTAACAGGGAATAGATATGATGTTTACTAACAGGGAATAGATATGATGTTTACTAACAGGGAATAGATATGATGTTTACTAACAGGGAATAGATAGGATGTTTACTAACAGGGAATAGATAGGATGTTTACTAACAGGGAATAGATGGTATGTTTACTAACAGAACATAGATAGGATGTTTACTAACAGGGAATAGATCGGATGTTTACATCAAAGGAAACAGGAAGATTTCAACTAGGAATCGACAAGGAGCAGATTTTGTAAATTTTGCAATTTTAAAATTTAGAACTTATTTCATGATATGGCCCATGAAAATTTTTAATCCTTCTTTTTTTTTCTCAACACTAAGTAATGCCTGGTTACCTAGATGTCAAACATGCACTAGCTGTGTCTGTGGTCCAAGCTGTCAAACATACACTAGCTGTGTCTGTGGTCCAAGCTGTCAACATGCACTAGCTGTGTCTGTGGTCCAAGCTGTCAACATGCACTAGCTGTGTCTGTGGTCCAAGCTGTCAAACATGCACTAGCTGTGTCTGTGGTCCAAGCTGTCAAACATGCACTAGCTGTGTCTGTGGTCACAGCTGTCAAACATGCACTAGCTGAGTCTGTGGTCCAAGCTGTCAAACATGCACTAGCTGTGTCTGTGGTCCAAGCTGTCAACATGCACTAGCTGTGTCTGTGGTCCAAGCTGTCAAACATGCACTAGCTGTGTCTGTGGTCCAAGCTGTCAAACATGCACTAGCTGTGTCTGTGTTCCAAGCTGTCAAACATGCACTAGCTGTGTCTGTGGTCCAAGCTGTCAAACATGCACTAGCTGTGTCTGTGGTCCAAGCTGTCAAACATGCACTAGCTGTGTCTGTGGTCCAAGCTGTCAACATGCACTAGTTGTGTTTGTCAACTGAGCTGTCAAACATGCACTAGCTGTGACCACAGACACAGCTAGTGCATGTTTGACAGCTGTGTCTGTGGTCCAAGCTGTCAAACATGCACTAGCTGTGTCTGTGGTCCAAGCTGTCAAACATGCACTAGCTGTGTCTGTTGTCCAAGCTTTCAAACATGCACTAGCTGTGTTTGTCATCTGAGCTGTCAAACATGCACAAGCTGTGTCTGTTGTCCAAGCTGTCAAACATGCACTAGCTGTGTCTGTCGTCTGAGCTGTCAAACATGCACAAGCTGTGTGTTATCCAAGCTGTCAAACATGCACTAGCTGTGTTTGTTGTCTGAGCTGTCAAACATGCACTAGTGGTGTCTGTTGTCCAAGCTGTCAAACATGCACTAGCTGTGTCTGTCGTCCAAGGTGTCAAACATGCACTAGCTGTGTCTGTCATCCGAGCTGGGTGGGTTTGAGCTACGAGATGGGTCAGCAAGCTGGCGCCATGGAGTCATCTGACTATTTTGGAGAAATTTCTTTCATTTTTAATGCAATTTTCCTTGGGAAAAATTACTTTTATATGTTTTAAATGTCTGGCCAGTCTGTTCAAGCTTTGAACAGCAACTCCCCCTGAGCTATACCAGATAGAGGGTTTGGGTGTTTGTAAATATGTTAAGGAAGTCTCAAGGATGTGCACAGGCCAAAAAAATTACTGAAAAGGTTTACTGGAATTCCACGAAAATAAAAAAAAACACAATAAAATATCAGTATTTTGTCAATTCTTCGCCAACCATAACATCTATTGGGTTGAAGCAAACGCCAAATGGTAGCTAATAAAATTTATAACAATGTTGGAGAAGGAATTTTTGAAAAATCTCTTTTTGTTCCATTACCGTAATTTTAGCAGCAATTTGTAGATAGGAATTATTTTGTTTAGTTTCATAATTACTGATTTGAAAGGAGTTTTAATGTAATCTAGAATGTTAGTTATTGGGTTTTTTCCGCTTTGTGAATGCTTATGTGAGATAGTTGCGTGGTGCGCATTATAATGACACATTCTTGGTGTGATGTAGTGTGAGGGTATATGAGTCATATTTTGTTTAGTTTAGAATAAATGATTTGAAATTACTTTTAATGTAATCTAAAATGATTTCCCTTGAATAAAAATATAGTAAATTCTTTGTTGGAAATTGGGTTTAAGTACTCATTCGAGTCTTTATTCATTTATTTGTTTGATAATCAAAATGTTTATCGTCTCTTTTGAAATGCAGATTCCAAAATATAAAAGGTTAAAGTAATTAATGTCTCCCAAAGTTAATTTTTTAAAAATTTAGTTTTTAGAATGCTTGAAATGATATAGAAATGTATTCTTATTTTTAAAAAAAAATCTTTTAGGCAATGTTTTCAACCTTTAGGGCAACTCTGTTTGTATCTTTCAGCTTCAATTACACTCACCTACCCTCAATAGCTGCAAATATCAACCATTCCAACATACCCAAACTTTAAAAAACAAAATGTATACTAAGGCTGAGGAAATTAACAATTAATTAATAAAAAATTGTTAATTATTTTATCAATTAAAAATAATTTGATCAATTAAAATTTAATAAAACTTTACTAACATTTTTTTCTCCAATTTATCAGTTATTTTGTATTTTTTGTTACCCTCGTATTATTATTATTTATTTAGACATTCATACGTAAATAAAAAGGTTTTTCTTCCTTAATTCTTCCATAGCAGAACAAATTTTGTTGTGTTAGGTAAAAAATTTGCGATCCATGGAATTACCGCGACTTAACCCATTTCATGAATTAATGAATTGCGACTTAATGGGATTAAATACACGTTATGTAAAATAAAATAGATCAATTAATTTTTTCCAGATTACTTGAAAAAAATTTGTTTAACCAGCACCAGGCCTAATGTATACAGACCAAGTAAATAAAGAAATTATTAGTTATAAGTTAGACTTTGGGTACTGTCCAAAAAAAGAATTCAATACAAGTGTGAGACCCGCAGATTTATTGACATTTGAGACATATTAGAAGATCATCAAGCAGACATAATAAGGCGCCACCTGGCACACCAGCAGAACTGTAACATCACCCACTCCCCTTTTTTTTTAACCTCGTCATTTCGAACATCAACAACCAGGAAACCTAATGACAGCTTGGGTCATATAATTCGTCTTTTTTTTTTATCAACTTAGTCAAAGTTTGTAGTTTGAGACCAGGAGGAGCGGGATGGGGGGGGGCATCCTAAGATCTCTCAATAAGTGGTATCAGTAGAAACAGTGTGTCCTTGTATTTGTACGGGCCCTTAATTTCACTCAGTGGCCTCATAAAGAATGACTCCCAGTCCTATGTCACTTGGTTGGAGGGGTGACCTGCCCTTGTTAAATGGACCATTCATTCATCAACCCAGCTGACTAACCATTATTTTCCATGAGCAGAAACTCAACAACAGAGTCTCAGGAGATCAAACCCAATTAGGTGCGGGTGAAGGGAGGTGGTACACACTTGTCCAATACAATGTGTCAAATTTGAGCTTGTTAATATTCATGCAGACATCTCAACCAGTCTTTTGTTAATTTTTAAAAAACAGTTTTAAAAATAAATAAAAAGTCGAAAGTGGGAATTAAAAATTTAAAAAAAGAGCAAAGGTAAGGAAAGCGCAGGATAAAAATTGGGAAAAAAAGGGATGTAAGCCTAAGTGCACAAAAACTCCAGAGCATTCCGTTGGTCTGGTCTGACGACAGAGTGTACCGTAATCATCTCCTCTCAGAACTTCGGGTGCAATGTAGTTGGGCGTCCCGCAGAACGTGTTGGTTTTGTCGCCAGGCTTTAGGTTCTCCTAGAACCAAACAACAAAGGCTTATTTAGAAATGGGTTCGTTATGAGTGGGATGGTTGCAGGGGACGCCCGACAAAGGGAGTGGCCATGATGGTGATAGGGCGGACAGAGGCGCGCCGGCAGGAGGTGGAGCGCTAGTGGTTGAATTGCCAAATAAGTTTTGCTGTTGGCGTTGGCACAGGATGTCATGTCCAAATAGGGCGGCTAGAAATGTGATGACAAGAGGGTGAGGCATGCTACAGACTCCTAAGTGGCGTACGGCGTGGTGACATGGTGACATTTGCTGATGACAAGCCCAAATGACATGATGCAGAGAATGATCAATAAAAAGACATACGGGAGAATGAATTAATGTCACTGGATGTTACAGAACATGATGCTGAAGAAGAATAGTATCATTTATTTCATACAGTATTATGTTAAAAAGATGCAGCAATGAGACATAATACTAATTAGTGAGTCAAGACAGAAAGAAAAAAAAGGGGGAAAATGAAATGATATTAAAATAATGTTGAAAAAAAAAATTTGAATGGGAATTATATTTGATTTCATATGCAGCATTTCTGAAGCTCTTTCCACCAAATGATCGCTAAATGATAAACCTAACTAAATTTGTTCACAAGAGTTGGTGGGTAAAACAAAGACGCACTGCTCTAAACAAAACATAAACACTGACATGACTTTCATTCCAAATTTATAGACCAATTAATAAAAAGCACCCATAAAAAAAAGGGGGAAAAATATTTAAAGACAAGGCGCACAGAGAGCCCATAAATTCTCATTTTTACTATTCCATTTCCCCCACTAATCTGGGGACTCTTTACATCAGTTAAACAACTTCAACCAGCACTGAATTTAGAATTGTGGCCACCCAGGATTTTTAGAGCTGACTTTTTTCTGTGTAGTTAAATTAATCATATTAATAGGGAGTGTTCTCTTCAACATCATACACATACAAACAGTATAGCTAGATAGTGTTCTCTTCAACATCATACACATTCAAAAAACAGTATGGCTAGATAGTGTTCTCTTCAACACCATACACATACAAACAGTATGGCTAGGGAGTGTTATCTTCAACATCATACACATACAAACAGTATGGCTAGGTAGTGTTCTCTTCAACATCATACACATACAAACAGCTTTTTCAGCTGATGCAGGCATTCAAATAATTAATTTTGAACCATATTTTCATTCCACCTAAATTTAAAAAAAACACTCTTTGATGGGGTTTAAAAATAGTTATAAGTAGTCCTGTACAACATAAGAGGAGCAGTCTATTTGAAGGCTGAGGGGTGACAGCATTACAAAGAAGAATAAGGCCATTTAAGAACAGGGTGCTCCAGATAACTTCAAGTCATTTTCTTTCTCCACAACCCAAGCAAATCAATCTATCAAAATTATTATGAGCAGATTCTAACCATATACTTAGTAAATAAATAAATAGGCGTACAACATAAGAGGCGTGGTCTATTTGGAGGGCAAGGGGTGACAGCATTACATAGAAGAATATGACCATTGACGAGCAGGGTGCATCAGATAACTTCAAGTCATTCACTTTCACCACAACAGACTGCAATCAATCTATCAAAATTATTATGAGCAGTTTCCAACCATCTACTTAAACAAATAAGTAGGCGTACAGCAAAAATGTTGATAAAGACATCAGTAGTCGGATATAGATTGTATAACGCCTGAGACGTTATAGTGGGTCAGTGAATGCTGGCTGTAGAGATTGTATTAGAGACAAGGGGCCTGACACGTTATAGAGGTGACGGTGAATGCTGGCTGTAGAGATTGTATTAGAGACAAGGGGCCTGACACGTTATAGTGGGTCAGTGAATGCTGGCTGTAGAGATTGTTGGTTAGCTCCTTAACAGGTAAGACACAAGAACAACAAAAACGGAGTTTGAAAGAAAAAAAAGAAGCCTTTGCCCTTTCTCTATCCGTCTCCGTTTGCCTTACCATACTCTTCTCCCCTTAATATTTCTGGGGCGATGTAGTTTGGCGTTCCGCAGAATGTTCCAGTTGTGTCCCCTGGCTTTAAACCTTCCTGTAGGTTTTGTAGCAAGCGATGGTTAAAAAAATGAACAAAGAGCAATGAGATGGAGGTCAGGGGTCATGTTAAAAACAATTTTAAAAAGCTGCAAAGAGATGGAGGTCAATGCTTATGGTAAATACAAATCAAATTCAGTGGTCCCCAAACTTGTTGTCTCATGAAGCCCCCCTTTCAAAGAAATTTATTTCTATGGGCCCTCCCTCCCACCTCGAACTTAGCCGCATGTCTAACAATTTCAAAAACAGTGGCCTTGGAGCTAATGATTATAGAACCCATTACTTAGCACAAGGGCCTTTGAGAGCACAGGTTGGGAACCACAGCCACAGAATAGTAATGACAATGTGTACTGACATCAGCATTCACAAACAGGAATGAGACAGATGTTCAATGATGACCTGGTCAAGTACTTCCCCTCCTGAATAAGTTCTGAAGCATTCATGACAAACAGTACTTTAAGGTTATTTAGGGGAATACCCAAAAGGGACCGAGAGAATTAAAGCAAGTGTTTCTTAAAACTATTTTTACAGCACCTAGAAATTCTGTTTAAAAAATTGTTTTCATTTGATGCTAAAATGTTTACCCTTTAAAAAAAACAATGTCCCAGAAACCCAAGAAAACACATTGCCTTTGTACTGAAATTGGAGACCATGCTAAAAAAAAAAGAAGAAATAATACAAACTAATTGGTTGATTGAATATGATAGACCAGTGCTCAATCAAGTTCATGAAGGAAGAATGTTGTATCGTATTCTTAGATGTTGGAGGCATAAAAAAACTGTATGCATTCAGGCAAAAATACAAATTGTGAAGAAGTATCATTAAAAAACATTATTACAAGACTAGAAAACAAAAAAATAACAAAACTAACGATATAGGAATTTCAATTACCATTTTAAAATTAAAACTAGCTTATAAGCTTACTAATGAATGTATTATACAAATGGCCGGCCAGAATATAATACTACAGATAAATTTAGGACTATGATATGGAAATGCCAGCTGAAATACCTTCTTTAGATTTGGTATCGTAGCATGAGTATCTAAATGTTCATTTAAAGAAGAAATTCAAATCCCTCATGCCAAAATTTCAATGTTGTCACATTAAAGAAGGCATTACTACTGCAATATTAATTTTGTCCTTTTAAAAGCTTCACATAAACTTCTACTAATTGTTTCTTCTATTTTTATTTTAAATACAGTTTGATCCTTAATTTAAAGCTTAATTTTTGTTCTTCAAAGAGATCAATGTTTGTGACTGACCTTACACATGCCATAATCAGTCAGCTTGATATGTCCTTCAGCGTCTAATAGAACGTTGTCTAGCTTCAGGTCCCTGTACACAATACCTGAGGGAGAATTGGCGGCAAAATAAGGTCTACAGTTTGTAAACAATAAACCCAACGTATCACAAGATATGTACACAAACACATGACAACACTTGATAAAATTGTTTGTTAATATTTTTGTTTAGGGTCACAAATGTAATCTTATTATTTTTATTATTATTGTTATTATAATTTTTAGTATCATAACACTATTGCTCGTGCTATCGATAATGCAACTATTATTTATTATTATTGTTATCAATAACGTAACTAATATATTATTATAAATAATATAATAGTCCAAGTCACTGGATGGATCTGGAACGCTGAGGAACGATGTACAACAGTCTATAGCAGTTGAAAAATCGTGTGGTGATTAGCGCTGTTAAAATATTTAATATGACGTCATTGTTTGGTGTGCATCGGTGCGGAAAATACAACCCCTATTATTAAATACTTTGCGTACATTTCATTCAGAAAGTTTAATATTTCGTATTTATCAAAAAAGGACAAGTTAGTTGGGGTTTCGAAAAAGGTTGGCGCCGTAGGCGCCCTAAAAAAGTGGGCGCTGCAGGCGCCACGGCACAATCTAGTTATCAATAGTGTAACTACTATTTATTATTATTGTTATCAATAACGTAACTACTATTTATTATTATCAATGTGTAACTACTATTTATTATTATTACTTCTCGAGTTTGACAACAGACTTTCAACTGTGATTTTTAATTATGAAAAGCTATTTAAAGAATTACTGAAACATTTTAAATAAAAATCTATAACAGTTCCTTGAAGGTCTCAAGGGTCAACTAACTGTCTTTTGTCATCAAGTCCTTACTTTACCTCTCTCGTGCAGGAAGTTAAGTGCCAGGCATATTTCAGCAGCGTAGAACCTGGCATGCTCCTCGGGCAACCTCCTCTGCCTCTGCATGTGAAACATCAGGTCACCTCCGTTGACAAACTCAATCACAAAAAATAGTCTGGCCAAAGTGGGGGATAGAAAAGAGAACATTATAACTGGCATCTCAAATAAATTACTCCGCCGTCTATAAAATAAAAGAATAATCAAGCACTGGAGAGATTTACAACATACAGATGAAATACGAAGATATCAAGGAATTGTTCAACAAATTGAATTCTCTCTATGCACGTCTGGAGAAGGGGTGAAGGCGGTTTATTGGCGTCTCAAAGCCAGTTGCATCAGGTAGATGAGGCTTGTTAACCTTGGCTGGTATTTCATCCAGGAGAAGGAAACTCTGACTTCAAAACTCTGCTGCCTTGCGGCTAAGGGAGTAAACCCTGACAGAAAAACAGGAAATGGAGCACCTACAGGCGGTCTATACATACAAGTTTTGTACATTCCGGCAGCTCCTGTAACGCCAATGGCACCAAGCTGCATCGACGCAAGTCGTTCCCTTGGTTACACCATTGACATGGAGAAGGGGGATACGCTGTATGGGCAGCAGCTAATGCTCCATAATACCTGCCCAGGCTTGCATCACCTCTACAGTGATGCATCATTGTCTCTCAAGACGGAAGGATGCCGACAAGGACAACGATATGCAGTTGTTACTGGTTCAATGTGTTTTTCACTTGACAGTGTAGATGCTGTTTGCCCATTTATTTCTTGTACAATACACATATTATAATTATTTTNATATATATATATATATATATAACCCCTTTTTTCAGTTCATGGGCAAGTGAAGTAACACATATAGTGGTACTATATGCCCATATAAACAAACCCGTAGCTGGCAAACTAGAAACATCTTACTCTGAGGGACGTAATTGAAAAAACAAAAAATTTGATATCTAAGTTTAGGATGTCTCTGAACAGATTAATGTAACAAGTCACACTGACAGAAAATTGATGATGGCTATGATTCTGCTTAAAGAACTTAATCCTTAAAAATAAATGAACTGTTAACTTAAAGGTCAGGAATTGACAAACCGTGATATAATATAATTTTCTAACAAGCCCCAGTAGTGCAGTCAAGACTGGGAATGTTTTAAAGACACCCCCCCCCCCCCAACCATTCCTTTTCCCTTATAAACTGTACCTGCTGGAGGTCTGGAAGCATGAATGCAGCCCGACGAGGAATGGGTAGTTGGTGGCCGCCTCAAAGACGTGCTTCTCTGTCTGCACCCAGTCAATGTCCTGTGTGGAGGGGAGACAAACACGCTGACCATTGGTCCCATTTTACACTGGCTAAAACTAGTTCTGTGGTTTAAGGCACTGCTGTTAACTAAACACTCCTGTTAACTAAAGACTCCTGTTAACTAAAGACTCCTGTTAACTAAAGACTCCTGTTAACTAAAGACTCCTGTTAACTAAACACTCCTGTTAACTAAACACTCCTGTTAACTAAAGACTCCTGTTAACTAAACACTCCTGTTAACTAAACACTCCTGTTAACTAAACACTCCTGTTAACTAAACACTCCTGTAAACTAAACACTCCTGTTAACTAAACACTCCTGTTAACTAAACACTCCTGTTAACTAAACACTCCTGTTAACTAAACACTCCTGTTAACTAAAGACTCCTGTTAACACTCCTGTTAACTAAACACTCCTGTAAACTAAACACTCTTGTTAACTAAACACTCCTGTTAACTAAACACTCCTGTAAACTAAACACTCCTGTTAACTAAACACTCCTGTAAACTAAACACTCCTGTAAACTAAACACTCCTGTTAACTAAACACTCCTGTTAACTAAACACTCCTGTTAACACAGGAAAAGCCCACCCACTCCCCCAGATTTTTTTACAACCTTTGAGGAAATATTTTTTAAAACTATCATTTCAAAGTTTATGGCATGGAAATTGGTTGCCTGTACTTGCAGCATTTAGATTTTAAAAAAACAAATTAACAAACAATCAAAGGTGGCTATCATTGAGCTGAAGGCAGCTAAAAACAGGCAGCGCATGGGGCATATTTTACAAAGATACTGTATCAAACACTACCCAACCGACAACAGCGGTGGCTGGGGATCCTAACCAGACTGACTAATGATGAGAGCAGGGGAGACTAAGGCAGTGAGGCCCTAGCACCCTAATGGTTTCTTTTAATACCTTTGTTGGTGATCATGCTGGCTCCAACAACAGAAATCCCAACTTTGATCCAACTACAAAAACTTATGTCAACACCCATGGCTGTCAATTATGTATACTATTAATAATAATCAAGATACATCATTTGCTATTTATGCTCTTCCCTCGTACTGCTACTAATATTATAAAGCAGCGCACCAAATTAAAGCACCCAAAATAACTCTTCTCAAACGTCCGCATAAAATTGTTCAATATGGAATTAAGTGAATAAAATAAAAATAAATGAAAGTTCTGTGTTACATTATTTTTTATTCTGATGAGTATTTTTTTCAATATTAATAGATTTCAAGTGAAATGTATTTATTTTGCAAACTTCCATAATTTTTTAAGGGATAATACACTATTAATAATAGTTATAATTTGAGAACTTATATAGCACACTACTATGACAAGCAGCTGGGCTCACAGAGCTTCACATAAAATGAGCAACACACCTACAAAAATTTTCAATGTAAAACATTCAAATCATAACTACAACCTGTAATGACAAGATGGTGCAAAAAGCAACATTTAGCATTTATTTAAATAAATATTTGATTGTTTAATTAAGTTTCGAAAGAAAGTAGAAAAGTTTGAAGAGGTGGATTTTAAGTGCAGTCTTGAACTAAAAAAAGGTGCCCCAGTCAACTAAATCTTTCCTGTCATATCAAGCTTTGCTGTCATATAAAGTGCTGCTATCTTATAAAGCTTTCCTTTCATATAAAGCATCACTGTCCTATATAGCTTTCCTGTCAAATAAAGTTCTGCTGTCATATAAAGCTTTCCTTTCATATAAAGTATTGCTGTCTTATATAGCTTTCCTGTCATATAAAGTGCTGCTGTCATATAAAGCTTTCCTGTCATATAAAGTGCTGCTGTCATATAAAGCATCACTGTCCTATATAGCTTTCCTGTCATATAAAGTGCTGCTGTCATATAAAGCTTTCCTTTCATATAAAGCATTGCTGTCTTATATAGCTTTCCTGTCTTATAAAGTGCTGCTGTCATATAAAGCTTTCCTGTCTTATAAAGTGCTGCTGTCATATAAAGCTTTCCTGTCAAATAAAGCTTTCCTGTCATATAAAGCATCGCTGTCCTATATAGCTTTCCTGTCATATAAAGTGCTGCTGTCCTATAAAACATCAATGTCCTTTAAAGCACTGACCTCATCGTCATTGACCAGCTCCTTCTTGATGACCTTCATGGCGTAGATTCTCTTGGTTTTCTTGTGTTCCACCTGCAACACTTTGGCATAGCTGCCCCGGCCAATAACCCGCAGCAGCTGGAAGTGGTCGAGTGTCAGCTGACCACTGTCTGCATTACCTGGGGACGGCTGTTAAAAGAATTTGAAAAAAGTCTGTATATGACAAATATTCCAGAGGGTCATCACAGTTTAAGTCTCCCAGTAAATCTGTAGTGAAACAATAGTGATATTGTAGTGAAAGATTAACGAAAAATTGTCTCTTTCCTTATTGCCTGGATGTTTTTTATATGGATTTCTGATTTCAATAGGGCCAAAAGTTGGACTTTTTATTAAAAAATTAAAATTTAAGTTTTTTATTTTTAAAAAACCAAACATTTATATGATCATAGTGGGGCATGAAATAAAACACCATTAACCCATAAAGCTGACACCAGCAGTTGATGACATTTTTCTCATAAGCATCTATACATCAAAGTACATATTTCTCTAGTGAACATGAGGATCGGTAACAATACATTTTTTTAAATTCCTGACATACAAGCTACATGTGGTCTTTAAGATCACAAAGGATTTACGTTAGTAATTATTTTTATATTGTTTACTGACTTAAATAACTGAGGTACAAAAAGGGATGGTTAAAATATGTATTAAAGGTAAGCAGAATGAAATACATGTGTATTATGATGCTGTGGACGAAGGTATTAGCACTAATTGGGAATGAGGAGTTTTTTCAGTTAACTTAAGAACATTTTTCTAGCTACTGTTGTTTGCAGGTTATTTCCAGTCTATCTAAAATTATAAGCCCTGAGAATTATCCTCATTACAGCAAGTGAGAATCATCCTCATCATGGCAAGTGAGAATCATCCTCATCATGGCAAGTGAGAATCATCCTCATCATGGCAAGTGAAATAATCATCGTGGCAAGTGAAAATAATAATCATTCTAAGTGAGAATCATCCTCATCATGGCAAGTGAGAATCATCATCATCATGGCAAGTGAGAATCATCCTCATCATGGCAAGTGAAAATAATAATCATTCTAAGTGAGAATCATCCTCCTCATGGCAAGTGAGAATCATCCTCATCATGGCAAGTGAGAATCATCCTCATCATGGCAAGTGAAAATCATCCTCATCATGGCAAGTGAGAATCATCCTCATCATGGCAAGTGAGAATCATCATCATCATGGCAAGTGAAAATAATAATCATTCTTTAAGTGAGAATCATCCTCATCATGGCAAGTGAGAATCATCCTCATCATGGCAAGTGAGAATCATCCTCATCATGGCAAGTGAGAATCATCCTCATCATGGCAAGTGAAAATAATAATCATTCTAAGTGAGAATAATAATCATTCCAAGTGAGAATCATCCTCATCATGGCAAGTGAGAATCATCATCATCATGGCAAGTGAAAATAATAATCATTCTAAGTGAGAATCATCCTCATCATGGCAAGTGAGAATCATCATCATCATGGCAAGTGAGAATCATCCTCATCATGGCAAGTGAGAATCATCATCATCATGACAAGTGAAAATAATAATCATTCTAAGTGAGAATCATCCTCATCATGGCAAGTGAGAATCATCCTCATCATGGCAAGTGAGAATCATCCTCATCATGGCAAGTGAAATAATCATCCAGGCAAGTGAAAATAATAATCATTCTAAGTGAGAATCATCCTCATCATGGCAAGTGAAAATCATCCTCATCATGGCAAGTGAGAATCATCCTCATCATGGCAAGTGAGAATCATCCTCATCATAGCAAAGACATGGAAAGAGCCTTACCTCAACTTTCACTGTCTGCCAGGGTCAAGGGTCGTGTTATGAAAAGAGAAAGGAAAAAGGAAAAAAAAATGCAAAGAGTTAGTGATCAATCAGGCACTAATATTAGATACGTTTGTTTCTACCTAATGCTGGGCGGCGCTAAACTAGATCTATCAAAAGTACAAGACACACAAACTTATTCACTGGGGGGAATAGACTTAGTAGATAGTGAAAGATTCAGCACCTCATAGTAGAATACTTTGTCTCAGTAAAAACTATGTCTAAAGACAACTAACCTCATTTTCTAAACAACCAATCATTTTCAGATATGTATTTATTCAATTGAAGAATTTAACCAGGGCATTGACCTCTTATTAGACTGGAAAGGTAACGTAATTTTTGGTGAAAAGCTTTGAAAACTGCCAACAAAACAAAAATCTATAAATAAAATTATAAGCATTTGAAGGAATAAGTTTCAATCAATTTAACCCAATATTAAATCTCCATATAAGGATGTACATTAGATAAACAATTATCAGTGATAAGCTTATTATATTACTTTGTTTATTTTATTTTTAAAAGTAAGCAATATTAAGCTTTGTGAGTCGGCTGTTTACAAGGAGACAATGCCTAAAGTTGTCTGCCTTCAAAACGTTTATTGCCTCTCGTTTGTCCACCATCAAGGGGAATAGACTTGCCGGGGGCTGTAAGGCAGACAACCCTTGAGGAGGACGAAAAATACACGAGCGAATAAACTTCAGCCACCGACAACAGCCAACTTGGAATGGGTTAAAAAATAATAGGGCATCAACTCACAACAAAAATAGACGTGTGAACACCACGACTTGTCTACTGGGTCATTAGTTGTTATTTTTGTTTATATGATTGAAACAGTGTTCTTTATCCAACCCAGATAAGAACAAACTGGCAACCGCCCTCAGAAACTATAGGTTCATCCCTCAGTTTTAACAAACTCCCACAAGCCAGAGTATCATTTAATACCTGTTACAGATAATGAACGGTAATCTGTGCATAATAATGACATTAGAAAAGCAGTGCAATGTACAACAAAATTTTTAAAAATTAAACTTTTGAAAAATAATGCAAATGAAATAACACAAGCAGCTCTAAAAAAATACACTTGATGTTTGCAAATTTCAATTAATTTGAGTGATCTTTTTTCTTTTTCTTTTTTTTTTTTTGAGGAACAAAGGTATTCAAAATTAAATTAAAGCATACACAAAAATTATTCATTGCATTATGTGAATTGATGAATTTCCTGGATAGTAAAATATAGCTTAATATATGTGAGAGCATTTTTGGGGCCCAAGAAAATTAAGTTATACTTTTTTTTTTTAATAAATAAAAATAAAATAAAGTAAAAACTGAAAGTAAACCTGACATTTTTTACCAACATCTATAAATAAGATTTTTAACAAAAACTGGCAGCACACAATTTCCAAAAAAAAACAAACAAGTTTTTAAGCAACACTGCAAACAACTAGATAAAATAAAGTTTTCTAAGATATCCAGCCGTAGTCGGGCTTAATGCTAGTATCCAGAGGATAGGTTAAACTTCATTTGCTGTATTTAGATTAAAAAATAACTAAAATAAATACAGTAGAAAACAAAAATCATTAATTAATTCTGACCAATGTATATACGGTAACCCTTTCAAATAATTTAACCCAAAAATTTATTGTCAATATATGAATGTTCATTAATTAAACTATTATTTTTAAAAACTGCATAGGAAGCCCAAGATTTCCAAGGCCTTAAGGACAAAAAAAATAGACCAACCAAGTTGATGCCTTTAAAGACTGTGTTCGTAAAACTATAAAGTTGATTCTGAGATCAACATTAACCGAGAATTTAATGTCAACACTCACATGTTGTGATCCCACTGGGTTATTGATAGCACAAATGCTAATCTCTGATCATAAATTCACGTATAGGCAACATAAATAAAAGAACAACATCTTACCAAGATTTGAGGCAAAGCCTTGCATCAAAATTACAACAACAACTAAAAAAACTTTTAAAGTTGAATAGATGAAGCCATGACACACTGACTAAATTGATACATTATTCACTGAAACAAAAGGTTAAACTATGTTCTGCACCTGGTGGGGTGTGCTGGTCATCTGTTCAAGTCACAGAAAGTTAGGCCAGTCTATTTTTGTTTACAATATCTTGGTTAAATTTTTAAATAATTGGCTATGGATTGATTGATCCAACATTCAATTTCAATAAGTAAAGTTAAAAATTAAGTTAAAGGCCGTTAAAAGAATAAATATGAAGCTATTTATATCCAATTATTTTTCAGCATGTGAGTCTAGCGTTGGGGGGGGGACACTTTTACAAGATAAAGTAACATAAAAGCAAATAAATGTCTCGTGCAAAAATTGAAGGTGAACATAATTTGCTATAAAATAAACTGGGAAAATTGTCTAAATTTTATTAAATAAGTAATGCATTAATTATATTAAAATGAAATTCCTAAACTAACATACCAGAATATTGTGCTTAAAATGAAATAAAAATTTGGATACATTTCAATCGATTCTTTCTGTCACAAAATATTTTTTAAATTAATTAAAATAACAACAGAAATTACACAGGAGCTAACAATAATTCCCACTGTATGGTTTCCTTTGAATATGATTTAAGAGAAAAACCTGTCCTCTGGCCGTTACAAGGGTAGAGGCATGCTCTTACACTTGTGCACATTAGTAAAAGCGTAAATAAAAAAGAATGTACGATGTGAGCTTGTAAGAGGTCAGAATGTGTATGAAGGATTGCAAGGGTTAGCCTCCCACACCCAAAGACTTAACGACATGGTGAACAATGGAATACATGTCTGATTACAGATGGGAGCAGCTGATATGTGCCCTAGACATTCTTAATATCTCATGAGCTGCTCTATTTGAGTATATGAGTTGTTTTTTTTTAAAAATGTTTATAATTGCCTTTATTAAATTTATTGAAATTTAAAAAAAAAACATAAATAATTTATTAAATATATCTACATTTAAAAAGAAAAGTTTATTATTACCTTTATAAAATTAATTGACATTTTTGTTTTAATTTAAAGGGAAATACGTATTCATTAACAGTAATGTTCTTCCTATTTTGTTGTTGATACTTTTGGTTTTAAAAATTGGTTAGGCTTATCCAATTAAGATCTCAAATTCTCTTTTCATTATCAGCAAAGAAGCTTGATTTTACTATATAAAAAAATAAGATTTGTTAAAGCACATTAGTGCTTTCCCGTTAAATTAAACAGACATTTTTTATTTTTGTCGTTTATCATAACTGAATGTATATGTAAAGGGAGGGAAAATGACACAAAATAATACCCCCCCCCCCCAAAAAAAAATGTTTTAAATTAAAAAAAAGCTGGGTGCAATAATAAGATGCATTGATGGGCACAGCAAAACACAAAACAAACTTATAGAAAAATGAACCAAAATGAATGGCTATAAACCATTGCAGCCATGAGCACAGGCAGGAGACTCCAACAGATATACAGGCCAACAACGGAACATCTAATGCCAGACAATTCATGAGCTTTGACCAAAAAAAAGCATGTCTCTAAAAGAAATATGTTTTTTTTAAAAAAAATAATGATTGATAATGGTGGCTTATGATGTTAAAAAAAATTGTAACTAGTATATACCCAGTTGGATTCGGCATCGTGGAAATGATCCTCTTCCTCATCATCATCGCATCCAGCCTACAAACATGAGGGTGGAAATAAGATACAGTCCCCTTTCCAAGAGTCAATGTCAACAAAACAACAGCAATAAAATTGGGATGTTCTTGACACTGGCATTACCGCTTTGTAAAAAAATAAGGGCTCTAAAATAATTATGTACTATATAAAGCTTTATTGTTCTTTTGATACAGACCTTTACTTACTTAACAGGCACATCTGGACAATTTTTATATGCTTTTTATATAAAAGGCTAGGATATAAAATTGGGCAAGACCATTGGGTTTGAGAAAGAAAGTGTTTTAAATAAATATTTGAGATAAGGAGGCATTGGTTCATAGCCCTAGCCTTACAAGGGCAGTTACTCTGAGAGGGGTTAGAACTTAAGCCCATGGCTGAATGGGGGAAAGTGATCTCTGACAACTAAAAAAATATGAAATGAAATAATCACATTAAAAAAAAACAATAACACACAACACAATAAACTGAGTATCTAAACATCTTTTTTAAAAAAAAATTAAATTTTAATCTTGGACATAAATTGGGAGAGAGATTTTGTATTATCCACTGCCAAGAAATTTAAAATTGCATGCTCCACTCCCATTAAAAAAAAAAAAAAACAAAAAACAACCATACAGTTCAATAATTTACAAACAAACAAAAATTAAAGTCAAATTAACAAGAGATGTGTATATCATTATCAACTATTTGACTAAGGACAGCATAAATTAATCTGCACAAAAGAAAAACAACAAAACACACAGCAACAACAACAACCACCACAGTGGCTTATCAGAACAAGCCGAGGGGTCACAGTGGTAAAGACAAACTGCACTAATCCTATTATTAGTTGTAGTGAACACTATTAAAATTTACACAAGGAAGAATAAGGGGGTAGACATCTTTTAGAGTAGTAAAAAAGTTTTTGGTAAAATATCTAATCACAATAAATTGAGTAAAAAATCTTATCATAGCAAAATTTTGTGGAATTTAAAATTCTGGAAACCAATTAAATATCCTTATGATGTTAAAAAAGGCTGTAAAATTTTTTTTTTTTAAAATTGACATTAGTGCAAAATGTGAAAAATAAAAAGGAAAAAGAAGTTCAGCACTTTGATTTATTTCTCTCTCACTCTTTACAAAAAAAAATTCGCAGGAACTATATGATTAAAGAATAGACATTGACTGGGAAAGTTGTTGGGCTATCAGAAAACTGTCAATTAATTTAAAACTGAATTATTAAGGCCCCATTGCAAAATAATGCTGACATTAAATTTTAATTTATTCCAGGTTTAAAAAAAACCCATCAAAATATGATTAGAGTTTAGATCAGTGCTGTCACCTGGAGACTCAGTAGATGTTGAATAAGTTAGGCAGCACAGGGCTAGAAGCATTACGTTTGTTACTTTTTTAAAGAAATTCTCAATGTCTTTATTGCAATCAGTTAGCAGCTGTGCGCCACACATATTCGGGCATAGTTATGACTTTGGGGGGTGACCATTCAATCTTTTATTTTCAGACTGTTTGACAAAGTCACTAAAATGCTAACAAAGTGACAAAGCAATTTAAAATTAGATGTGAAAAAAAATTATTTTTTTAAAATTTCAACTGAAATAGAGCTGTAGATTTATGAAATAAACTGAGGATTTATTACATAAAGTATTTTGTTATAAATAAATTTTTTAATTTATTAACATATCAAAAGGTATAATTTGATGTTTCTTATGTAATTGTAATAATTTTCCAACGCCCCAGTAAGTAAACTTTACAACTCTTTGAGAAACCCTGTTCTACATAGTTACAAACTGTGTGATAGTTGTATCAGTAAGCTCGACATTAACTGCCTCACTGTACATCATGGGTGATGTTGCATTATAATTATAAACAAATTTTCCAATTTTATAATGCCCTTCTTGTGTTTTCTTATAAACTTTCACGCTGTGATAACTGTAGCATTCCAGGTCCTGGATGGTTAGGGGTTAACCAGTTACAGTGTGAGTGTATTATTTCTGTGCATACATGTTGGTGTTTGGCTTCATTCCAGTTATGACATGAATGCGTTGCACTGAGCTAATGTGGATCATTACTCATTTTTTTATTTGCTCACCATTGCAATAGCATTTCAAACAAAACCAAAAATACAGAGAACCAAATAATTTTAAAAATCTGTCTCAACATAGTAACAAAACAAACCAAAATAAATCAAGGTACCTCTTCCATTGTCTCCACCTTCATCTCCTGGGTCAGCATGAGAGATACAAGTAGGGAACAATTACAAGTTTACCAAATGTAAACAAATGCACACCTAAATTGATCAAATGAAAGCTACTACGCATATTGATTTTAACAGAGATGTTATGTACATTCACAGATTTGAGTATGTCCTTATCTGTAAAATCCAAAATACACAAACAAATTGTGTAATGAAAAAAATTAATTTGAGCTTTATTATTTCTCAGGGGATTATAAAGCTTTCACAGGCTCTAAATTAAGGGTCTGCACAATTTCACATCCTGTTCATCAGAAAATATATTTGTTTAGGCCGACAACTCAGATGTGAAAAAAACCCTTTTCAATTTGAATTGGTTTTTTAAACTAAATTTATAAAGAGAATACAATTTTACATATAAAACTTCAACACAAATTTGTTTAAAAAGAGCGCCTGGGTATGTCCAGCATTCAGGACAGGCTAACAGTCGATGATACTCTCACTTAACACATCTAAGTGCCAACTACCACCAGAGTAGGTGCTACAAGAGCAGGCTGGCTCAGAGGAGGTCTATGTACAAGTCTGGATGGGGTTAAACATCAGATTACAGAAATGGGTAGAATTGATTCTAGTATAGTTATTGGGCATCAAACAAAAAAGGGTAATTAGGCAGAACTGACGTTTACAAATATACATAGATGTGACCGAGTTTCTAGTAACTAAATAGTATAAAGATAAGGCAATAGCCAAATTGCCATAAAAAATATTTTTTTTTAAAATAAATAAATAATTCTTTAAATAGAATGTGATTGCCTACTGAGCCCTCCCTCATCACCCACTAGGATTTCCATTTTTTAAACTCACAATTTGAACAGATTTACCTCAGTTCACTAACCCCTGGTTTTAACTGAAGGTGAGATCTTTTTAAAAATTCCTCTTCAAATTAACTTTATCTGCCATATTCCTAACAAAATGTGCTCCAACTGGACAGACTTGAAATGTCATGCATGGGGATACAGGTCTGAATTCTGGTTTAAGTGTGAATTAACTCCATGGCCAGATCAGGAACTGCAGCAACATTAACCGGCATTTGTAAAGAGGGCATTTCTTTTCTTACTTTTTCCCCATCATAAAAATTTAATTATATCCTTACAGAATGAATTGGCACGCACAAATTATTACAGATACATTATCTTCATGGAGATTCATCAACTTCAAGTACGGAATCTTTTCATGCTGCAGTCCTCAGAAATAATACACACAATCTTAGATATACAGACGCTCCTTCTATGCAGAAGATAATTGCGTCCACAGACCATGAGAGATGATCTGTTGGCAAGTGATGCAGCGGTCACAGGCCACGGCTATAGGGGTTCCACGCATTACCCCAGCCGCCTAACTATTGTCTAGTTAGGTACCCATTCGGAGCTGGGTGACTCGGGGACTCCTCAGGCCGCGAGAAGAAATCCTCACCTTCGTGTGGATTCGAACCCGTGACCATCGGTATGGCAGTCGAGAGCGCTACCTCTCGACCACATGGTAGACATCAAATAAAAGTGAAGAGCTAGCCATATCACATAGAGCAGGGGAAAGAATCAGCTGATGTCAATTATTTTCCTCAAGTCAATCAAGGGGACACAAAAGGTAAAACAATTGTTTTAATTAAAGTCATCAGTCTCTTTTAAAAAAAAAATGAAGTAAGAATAATTATGTCAGTGAACTCACCTCTTTTCCATATTCTACAGGTAAGCTTGACTGTGGTCTTTGGTCTGGAGAGATGATTGAAAAACCAAAAATGAGGTCAGAAATAAGGCTGTCAATATTGTTGAAAAAAACTGCCCAGGTATCCGTCCAAATTTAGGAACGGGTATCCGGGTAGCCGTTGTAAATGTCGCATTTTTGCCTTCATGACCACTATACAAACTGGCCACTATCCACACACCTCATTTCACACTATAGCCAATGACATGTTTCCAGCAATACACTATTGTTAAATTTAATGCACTACAAACTTTTGTTCCTGCTGTAAATGCATTCGTCATATTCAGAAAATAACACAACAGTCAACCGAACATTCAAACAAAATGTCGACAACAATGAAGTAACGTTAAGTCAGGTCACACGGGGCCCATTCTCCTTTAATGTTATTGTCCAATAGGTAGTGGAAGTAACTATTTAATTTATTAATTTTAAAT
Source organism: Radix auricularia (assembly GCA_002072015.1). Taxonomy (NCBI): domain Eukaryota; kingdom Metazoa; phylum Mollusca; class Gastropoda; family Lymnaeidae; genus Radix; species Radix auricularia. The sequence goes on along the minus strand of MUZC01000414.1, from coordinate 622,333 downwards.
TATGATAACTTTGTGATTTGTATGTAAATCAGTTTTTTCTACTAGCTCTATAAGCCTTAACAAACACAAGTGAATGGAAAGGGCAAGAGTTTATATGGGTTTCAGCGGCTGAGAGCGAGTCATTAAGCATCCCGACATCTGTGGGTGGGAGGTGGCAGTTTATATTACCAACCATTTACATAAGAATCACTCCCTGCAACTGTAAAATTTACATCAAGTCTAAATTATTTTCAAACATTTTTTTGTCTCAGGGTAATGAAAACAATAAACAACAAACAAAAAACTTTCATTAATTTTTGTTATCACAGTCAAAATCATTATAGGACTGAAACATTTTTTGAAATAAGTATAACTTAAGGTGGGGATAGAAGTGGACTGAGGAGTGAGGGGGGGGGGGGGTAGACAAACAACATTGGCTCTTGTATTTCAAAGTATTTTATAGCATATATTCCTAACAAAAAGTTTTAATTTCATAATCGTTCTCGAGCTGCAATAAGAAAACAAAAAACCACTAGCAACTCGGGAGCCACAGTTTGGTCATCATAGGTATAGACATTGCAACCCCATTTTCACAGGTACCCGGGTGCAATTTTACTACCCGGGTAATTGCACGGCAACAGGTACCTGGGTTCCCGGGTACCTGTTGACAGGACTAGTCAGAAATGAGTGCATCACAAACATTAAAATTTTCTAGCTACCCAGCTTGCATGCACCAAGATAGGCCCAGGAAATTTGTCAATGTCAAAATGTCAATGTTTCTAAAGGGGCTTACAATTCTCATAAGCAAGCATCGTCCTCGTGAGCTATACATTAAAATAAAATCTGATCATAATTATTGATAATATCAGTCATGACTAATATTAAAACAACTTGGACTTAAAGTTATAGTTTGTTAACCCCTGGAGGGGGGGGGATTAAACTGTTACAAGAAAAATTACATTTTGCATCTCCGTTCGATGGCCTGGTCTGTCCCGATGCCCCCTTTTCACCATTTTGTGGCGAGCCTTGGTGATCTCCATGTTCCTGGGGTAATACAAAGAAATGTCATCAATATTTAAACAAAAAGATGTTTAACATTTGTTTAACTCTTAATGTGTTAAAGCGCGACAATGTGCGCCTCATTGTTATTATCAAAGCATGGTAAAGCGCGCCTTGATAGAACTCTCTTTAGAAACGAAATCACAGAAAATAAAAACTCTTCAGTGCGTGAAAAAAGGTGTATTCAACTTCCGCAATGGTGGCCATTTCCCTCGCTAGTGTTATCGCTCAATTCGCAGAGTTTTTTGGAAGTTTTTACTTTTTTTTTTTTTTTAAAGATGTGATTTTTCTATACTTTGTTATTAAAATAATAGTACTAAACTACAGGTAAAAATAGTTTTTAACTCAATACGGTCTTTTGAATACATAGAATAATCATTCTTATTTGAAAAGATGACATCAGTATGACAGTAATAGCATAAATGGATTTTACGCAATTTTAAAAATTTCATAACCAGTTGATCGCAATTCAGGATATTGGTACGTGATTTAGGCGGAAGTTTTCCGAAAACCTTATGGCACATTAAGAGTTAAAAACAATCCTAGATAATATTCAGCCAAGATAAATGACTTTAAAGTATGAGCCAAACAAAAAATTGTCAATGTAAGGAAATGTAAAGAAAAATTAACAAAATAAAGAATTTAAAGTAAAAGTTTTTTTTTATGCATTATAACAAGTCTTCGACAAGAGAGATTTTGGGTTTTAAAACTTTTCTCTCCCACTTGTTCTTTTACAAAATTAGCAAAATTGTTCATACTAGAAAAAAGGAGGTGTACCTTCTAGTTAAAAATTGGATGAGTGAGGATAAATATATATGCCCACTATTCATACCATTTAAATTAAATGAATTTTTTTATAGTTCTAACTACAAACTAGTTTAAAAACTTAATGAAATGATTGAATCTTCCGCATGACACTTTAACATTTTAAAATCATTCCACACACAAAAAAATCTTTAAAATTAAGAAATGCATCCAGTAAAAAAAGAGAAAAAGCGTAATTTTACTAACACATGCTTGGTCATAATTGTTTATAAAATTTTTTAAATCATTTAAACCCCCCTTGGTGGAAGACATCCATTTTTTTATTTTAATCTGTGACTAGGATAACATTATGGTCCTCATTACTAAAGACTTATCTGACCTCAATAGTCCAATATAATTTCTTGTAAAGTTTAATCTTTTAAGCTGTGACTAGGATTATTTTATTGCCCTCATTACTGAAGACTTATCTGACCTCAATGGTCCCACATAATTTCTTGTAAAGTTTATGACATCGTTTGTGTACTGTCACTCTGCAGTTGATGCATTTGAATCCCTGCCGACCAAGACCCCAAATTCGATCTGAGCAGTAAGCACATGCAGCTTTCTGAAAAACATCTGTGATATTAAATCCTCTATACAAATAATGAAATGTAGTAGATAGAAAGGGGAAATTATTTGTAACACATTTTGTGTCCATCATCAAAATTAATGGGAGGTAACTCTGTATTAAAATAAGGGCAATCAATCAGTGAATTATATTCATATAACTACTTCTGCTCCCAACATTCTAAAAACCTGATTAACTAACCAATTAATCTCTGTAATTAATTATGGATTTACAAATCCATCAAAAGTATTAAATAAAATAGAGTCATTATTAAAAAAAAAAATTATAATACTAGAAAATCAAATGCCCATGCCTAAGCTACAAAATAACAGAAGTGGTCATGCTATTCTTATACATATCCCCATACAAGTCAGCCCTAATTGGAAACTCGTTGGTTGTGTATAACCAACTCAAGCTAATTCTACTTATCTAGCAGGGAGATCAAACTCCCTTAAAAATTAAAAAAAAATCTTAATGAAAGGAGAGAGAGAAGAAATTGAGCACACAAAAATGTATATAATATAATCAGTAACACAAGAGATACAACTTAAAATTATTCTTGCTACCTTTTAGGGGGACACAATCATTTGAAGGTATCTAAATATGCTTTCTTTCATAATTGGTAAAATTATTTGTAGCTAGCACAATCCCTAAGAAGTGAGGTATTTGTCTATGCAAATAAAATTTATTTCATTCTGTTTTTTATTTTTTGAAGAAAAAAAAATTGAGACAGAATTTGACAAATAAATCAGTTTATTTGAAACACTGAGATGATGTTAAACACATGGGTGTTAAGTCAAAATTTTTGGGTAAAGGTTGCAGAACCCTGAAGTGCTTACTTATAAAGTAATATTAATTACTTCAATCAAATTACATTGACTAACAGCTAGACACACCAAGCAAATTTAAAACAAGTAAAAAAACACAACCCACAAACATCTATTTTCTTATAGACATTATATACTGAATAGACATTTGAAGAAGCACAAATTAATTCTCTGCTTGTGCTTGAATGCCTAATTTGTGTTTTAAACAAAGGATTACACATTTGTACATGATGATATTTTGATGCATAATTTACCCCACAACCATTATATTAGTTAAATTGGAGAGCTTTTTCTTTTAAAAATTCAATCACTAGGTACATGTTTAAGAAACTACTTTTAAAAGTATTTTAACACATTTACAAATTTCTTACTCTTAAATTAATATTTTTTAGGAAATTACAATAAGTAAGAACAAATAATTTTAATTCCGTTTAAATAGTTTAAATGAAATATAAAATTTTTGTTTCTTCAATAATAATAATAATAATAATGTGTTTTAAGCTTACCCTAGAAAATCTTTTGGCTTGAAATAGATGACCATTAACCCTATACAGTTTTCTCCACCTTCTAGCACCTCTTCGATACATGTTCCCTGAAATAAAATGATTCATTTGCAACATTCTACACAAATAGGTGAAAGAATTTATTGATTAATGATAAAGCAATATTCATACATATCTTTGTCTTATTAATTCTTGGCTAAAAAAAAACTGGTAGTCTTAAAACTAGGTTTAGAATTCATTTTATGTTACCACAACATTGGATAAAATTTTGTTTTAAGAGCTTCAGTAACTAAACTTAAATTGTTGTCTAAACAGATAAATACGAATGTTACCATGGCATTTAAAAAAAACATCTCTTTGCTTATTATAATTTATTGTTTATTAAGTAATTCCTAATTAATCAATACCATAATAAAAACTTTATTTTATCTTATAAGTATGACTTTTGATTTTGTTCGAAATAAGGTTGTTAAGACCACTTGTTTTTGAGAACTGGTTAACTGCTGGTCCCTATATGCCTTAATTTTTGAGAACCAACAAGAGAATGTTTTTGGCTCTCATCGTCTGATGGCAGCACCAAAACCCGTTTCCCCCGCTTGCCTTCAGCTTTTTTTCACGATGCCCTCAATTCAGGGAATTTTTTTTAAATTATTATTTTTTACTCCCAAAGGATTGGTTTATAGTCAATTTTTCATTTGGTGTTACCACGATGTTCTTCTCCCTCCCAATTTTTCCTGTTCCAATAGGGCTTGAGCTACACTCGCAGTACGCCCCTTCCAAAGCATAACAATTGCAATTTAAAAAAGAAAATACCAAATTTGATATTAATGTGGTAATCTTACGTCAAATGCCTTTGACTTTCAGGAATACTGTCAGTAAAAGACAGAACTCGAATTTGAGGATCGATTAATCACCAGGTAACTTTGCTACATCTATCTAATGACTTGTAAAGTAGGTACTTCACTAAGCGGTGCGTGCCGATCAATTTTTTGGATCATGAAACAGACTATAAATCAGGGAACAGAGAATGCTGATTGGTCACTGGGTCATATGCTTTTATAGCTTTCCTTGTCTTTATAAGAAACAGGCTATAATTATATTATTGTCTATTTTGTGATCTTGAATTTTTTTTTAACGTACGGTATTTAGTGTTTATAGAAGAAATTTTTTGTTTTGAGTATTGGTAATCATTTTCTTTTACTTACAATAAGTTTAATCAAATTACTTTTTTCTTCATAAAATCTTTTCATTTAACGTAATATAAATAGTAACAGTGGGTGACCTTTGCTCTCGTACAGTGCCTCAACTAAGCAAATTAAACTTTAAAAACATTCCTAAGCCGTAGGTGAAGTATATTAATAGTGATGACGTGTATATTAATTGTAAACCGAAATATAAAGCGATTTGAAGTCACCGTGGCTCGTGTTAGTATCGTATGCTGCCCTGCATCTTAACCTTAAACCAACAAAAACGAACTTTGGGTAATAAGCTTATACAGTTATACAGGCTTATTGAATTTGAGCTTATCCGGGTCTGATTGAAGTAGACCAGTCCTGATCTGAGGACTAGTTAACCATTAACAACCTCAGTTTGAACCGTTTTTTTGCTGAACTATTGTCAATTTTCCTTCAATCTTATTTAAGTTTAAAACCGAAATAGAGAAAAAACAAAGTTGACAGGGAAAAGGCAGTGAGATATTTATGTATCACCATATCTCAAAATGTATAGACACAGGAACAATGACTTACTGTCCTCTCCAACGCAGGGCAACCCCGGCCTTGCTGGGATGTTGGGGAACACTGAAATATTCAAGTATCATAGACAATATTAGGATTCCTAAAGAGGAAATAGTTTTTTTCTCTAATTGATGAGTATTCTATTTGTTCACTTTTAAGCAATAAAAACACCATACATACAAAAAAAAAACAACAACAAGGTACTCACCATGTATATTTAATTCTGTATCTTTATTGACCTCATAGAGTCGTATTGCTTCATTCAGTTCAATTTGGGAAGATATTGTGCATGGGTCACCTGGATTTAATGATGTAGAAAAGTTAGTGATCTTTCTTTATTTCCATAAATAATAATCTCAATTTTTATTTTTAGAGTTTCCATTGCTAATTGATTAGAAAGTAAAGCCAAGTAGTAATGTTTTAAATTTTTGCGCAATATAAAAGAAATTCAAATTTCTTTCAACTAATTTTGTTTCTATAATTTCATATTCATTAGGCTTGGAATGTACTATCAAATTTAAATATTGTTCACATTATACAGTAGTTTTTTGTTTAACTCTTAATGTACCAAAGCGCGGTAATCCGCGGTTTACCGTTTAGTACCAAAGAGCGGTAATTTAGAAACGAAATTACAGAAAATAAAAACTATTCAGTGCGGGATGAACGATGTTTTTGACTTCCGGCAATGGCGGCTGTTTACCTCGCTAGTGTTATCGCTCGATTCGCGATGTTTTTTGGAAGTTTTTACGTGTTTTTTTCTTCGAAGATGCGATTTTGCTATACTTTATTACTAAAATAATAGGGCTAAAATGTATTACTCTGACGGCAGCGTCGCGTCTCTTCCGGTTGCTATGAAGGATAGTTGCTCCCCTTGAATCTTGTTTATTTTCTTCTTTATTTATTACCTCCTCTTTGTTTATTATCATAATTGGATTTGTGTTCTTGCGCCACGAGAGGGGGGGGGGGGGCTCTCCTGTTCATTTTTTCCCAAGTATAAATGAGTATATTCTGAGAACTATTTGCTGTGCTCATTTAGAAAAGGAGTGCTGCTAATTCCTTGGCGGGCTTTTTTTTCCACCATTTGCTCTGGGTGCGTTTCCATTAGTAAGTAGCCATTTTTTGTTAGAATTTTGAATTGAAGATTTTAGGGTTTGGGTTAGGTATAGCTTTAGAATTTTCGGAAAATTGAAGATTTTAATTTTAGGGTTTGGGTTAGGTATAGCTTTAGAATTTTCGGAAAATTGAAGATTTTAGGGTTTGGGTTAGGTATAGCTTTAGAATTTTAATTGTGGCAGTAGTGATTTAATGGGTGAATTTCTAAAAGTATTAAAAAAGTGTATCCTCCCCTTTGTTGTGATTCCGATGCCTGATCGGTGAGTACCCATTGTTTTCTTCATTTTTAAAACTATTTTGCTTTTATGAAAAATGCTAAAAAATACCCTTTAAAATATTAGAATGTCCCCCCATCCACCCTTATTTTTCCCCCTATGTTTTTCCTGCAAAATTTTAGAATCCCTGATTCCCCTACCCCTCTAAATTCACGGGGCTCGCACTACTTTTCCGGCGGTCACGTGCCATAGCAACAAGATGGCCGCCGGTGCGGTCGGAGTACTACACGTTTACCAATAATAGTACTAAACTACAGGTAAAAAGTTTTAAACTCAAAACGGTCTTTCGGATACATAAGATAACCATTCTTATTCTAAAAGATGACGTCAATATGACCATAATAATAAAAATAGATTTAACGTAATTTTTTTAATTTTATAACCGGTTGATCGCAATTCAGGAAATTCTTACAGTACTGAGGCGGAAGTTTTCTGAAAACCTTATGGCACATTAAGAGTTAAACTTTAATAATGAATTTCACATCCTCATACAACCTTCTTCATCCAACCATTTGACAGTGAATGGCTGCACATCATCAAACTTGCAAATATCTTTGATTTCAGCACAAAAGTCAGAGTATTTAACATCATTCCGTATATTAGTCACTAAAATATTTCTGAAATTTTTTTAAAAAGAATGTTACTTAACAATAATTAATAACAGGGTTAAGTATTTACATTAGCAGAAAAAGAACAAAAATGTATAGATGGGCCTTGACCTAGTTTCATTACAGAGGAGATTGGATATAGGGATTGGATATATTACAAAAATTGTTAGACCAGTGGTTTTATAGAATTAAACTATATAGTCCATAGGTAGAGATTATGGAAAAGAAATCTGAATTTCCATGCAAATACATATAATAGCTATCTAAGCATCTGTTAACTGTCTTTGAAAAATATTTCCAAAGCTTCTAAAGATTCCAAGATTAGGCATATACAGAAGTTTGAGTTTTTAAAAAAAAATGAATACCTTATTTTTGAGCATATACGATCCATCTAAATTTAGAGGTTGGATAAAATGATTTGTGTAAAAAATATTTTAAATAAGACGCACCCTGGGTGCAGGGTACTTAAAGATGTGTTTTATAACATGATCATACGACAGATCTATAAATTTAAATACATACCCATTATAACCTACTTTGATGCGCACAGAATTTTCAAGCTCTTCTGGATCAAGTGTTGGCATTTTATTTATCTTGGGAAAGAAAAATGTAATAAAGTTACTTCATTAGCAATGCCCAGTTGTATAAGAAACATATGTATACTCCAAACCATGAGATTAAAGGGTTTTAATTTTAGATTTGTACTGCTATGGTCCTTGTGTACTCTGTGCTTTTCAAATTGTCAATTGAGTGTGATTTTAAATTATTTTATTTTATTCTTTTTTTGGGAGTAAACCCAGTTATTCTCAATGAATTAACTTTACCAACTTTAGCTGGCTCAGCTAGGGACTAAATCTCTGTTTGGTCGAGATTGTCAGTCAAATGTGAGTAAAGAACTATGTTTATGTCAACTATGTGTGTCACTATTAATTTAATAGTGCTAATGACCACTACTGTGAGTCTACTAACCATAACTTTACACTCTACACATGTCATGAAGCTGTGTGAATTAATTAGGGGCAACTATGCACAAAAATTTTTTATATCAAGGGTTAGGTTAGGCTACAACTGAGACTAAAACTGAAAACTTGAGTTAAAGAGGCATAATTAACTTACTATAGACTAAACTTTAGAAAAGGAGTACTAGGAGTAGACTAAGGAACTAGGGTTACTGTATATACTCAAGTGTGAGTCAATCTTGAGTATAATCCGACCCCCTGATTTGTCAATTGAAAAATGGAAATTTTACACTGCAACTATTTGCTAGGTTAAATTAAGGGTTTAGTTTATAAAATGAGTTACTCCCCTGATTTTGGCCATGACTATAGTCTATAGACTATGGCGGTAAAAACTTATTTTAGCGCATTTAAAATTTTTAGAACAAAAATAAATAAAATAACTAACTTTTACTAATTTAAAAACTTAAATCAGAAATATAAAAAGCATTTAATGCTTTACAATTAGTTTTTGCGTGTGTTTTGTTGAGTTTAAAGGTGTTATTCGCTTAAAAAAGGGTTTTTAAAATCAGACTTCAAACTAAATTCGTTATGCAACAACGGCGCTGTATATCAAAAGATGAGTGAAATATACAAATGTTTATTTCTTACAAATCGTAAAATAGTACCTTGAGGTAATCCTGCAGTTTCTACATGTATATTATTTCACAGCAAAATTTAATTTTCTCATGAGAACTTACGTTTTTAACTCTTATAGTCGCAAAGCGTTGTAATGCGTCTCTTACCGCTATCCCTAAAGTACCCCTAGATACCACTCTCGTTAGAAATGAGATCTCGGAAAGTAAAAACTCTTCAATGATTGAAAAATGATGTGTTCGACTTCCGACAATGGCGGCGGTTGCCCACACTAGTGTTGTCGCTCGATGCGTTATGTTTTTTGGTAGTTTTTACAGGTTTTTTTTCGAAGATATGATCTCGCTATACTTCATTATTAAAATAATAGTACTAAACTACAGGTAAATATTGTTTTAAACTCAATACGGTCTTTTGGATGCATAAAATAACCATTCTTAGCCTAAAAAATGAAGTCAGTATGACAATAATATTATGAATGGATTTTAGGCAAATTTTTTAATTTCATAACTAGTTGATCGTAATTCGGAAAATCCTTACGGGAATAAGGCGGAAGATTATTGAAAACCTTATGCGACTTTAAGAGTCAATTTATTAAAAGCATTAATTTATAATGTATTTTAGCTATTACAGCTCTAATTTGTAAGTTTATAATTTCTAAGGCATTTTTTTTAGCTCTCTAGATACATAATCCAGTCACGATACACCCATTTCGTTTATCTAGCACCCTGCTGCCAGATTTTTTTTTTACCATGCTAAAACAAATTTACTGACTGAAGATATTTTTAAAAAGAATTATGCATCTATTCTAATGGTCCAAGAAGATCTATAAATATTTAAAGAAAATTATAATATTATTAACTCTTAAAGCCCCAAAGCGCTGTAATGTGTGCATTGCCTCTCCTTCCCAAGCACGCCTCGATAGAACTCTCTTTAGAAACGAAATCACAGAAAATAAAAATTCTTCAATGCATGAAAGATGATGTATTCGTCTCCCGGCAATAGCGGCCATTGCCTGCACTAATGTTATCGCTCGATTCTTGAAGTTTTTTAGTAGTTTTAACTGCTATACTTTATAATTTATAATAAAAATAATTGTACTAAACTGCAGGTGAAAATAGTATTAAAATTAAACTCAAGACGGTCTTTTGGATACATAAAATAACCATTCTTATCCTAAAATGCATTGTACACAATTTTTTTAATTTCCAAACTAGTTGATTGCAATATGGGATTATAGGAAATCCTTTCGGGCCTGAGGCGGAAGTTTATTGAAAACCTTCTGGGGCTTTAAGATAATTTACGTGTAGAAACTGCAGGATTACCGTACATTTATTTCAACAACAAAATAATGTTAAAGTTAATGTTTTAATTTTAAAATAGATTTCATAATAAGGTAAGTTTTAAAAAAAATGTTAATGACTCGAAATCTAAAATGCGCTGAGATGAGGTATTAAAGAGACTATGACTATAATTCTGACTTACTTACTATGAATAGTGATAGCATCACTGGAAACCAACCAAAAGACATACTCGACGTCCAAATTAAGTTGTTTTTCTATTACTATGACGTAAAACGACTAATTTGGGGATCTCAATAGAGTTCATAGAGCTAATAAAAATTTTCCAAAAAAAATATTTCTGTAAATTTACGACATGCCCAGATCGATGCGCGAACGAGTATTGAAGTGCCTACTTACTACTTACACTAGTATCTTACACATACACAAATAAAGACTAATACTAACTAAAACTAATACAATGACAATCATGACTATTACACTCTTACAATTCAATTATATGACTCAAGTACAGTTCACAAGACAAAGTCACTAAGACTAAGTATTTAGTATTTACTGTATACTTTGAATTATAATTATGATTATAGAAAGTATAGTAATTTAACTTAGAGTTAGAGTGACTTGTGACTTAGACTAATTAATAGCACCAAAACTTAGCAATAAATTAAAGATAATAGTAATTATTAATTATTAATAGTTGTTAAATATGAGGCTCGGTATAGTATATAAATATGAATATTTATGTACAATACACTGCTGTCACTGAGTCACTGCTCGGCCTCGATTAAGAAAACGTACGCCTCTTGTTTTATACATACATGTCTCGTTTTAACATTAACATCATTAACATTCATCATGAGCTTAAATTTATTAAAATTTAACTGTAACAAGTTTAATCACTTTCGTAAAGTTTAGTCTTTAGTTTACTGAATTTACTGTGATACTGTGGTCGGTGGTCAGTGTGGTTTAGCTAAAGTTATAGTTATAGTAAGTTATAAGTTATAGTTAATAGTCTTTAGTTTAGTCTGTTTAGCCAGTTTGTGATTTAAGTTGAGACTTTGGGTTATAAATATTCAACTTAAGTTGACGTGGTGACGTGGTGGTCGAGAGGTAGCGCTCTCGACTGTCATACCGATGGTCACGGGTTCGAATCCACACGAAGGTGAGGATTTGTTCTCGCGGCCTGAGGAGTCCCCGAGTCACCCAGCTCCAAATGGGTACCTAACTAGACAATAGTTAGGCGGCTGGGGTAATGCGTGGAACCCCTATAGCCGTGGCCTGTGACCGCTGCATCACTTGCCAACAGATCATCTCTCATGGTCTGTGGACGCAATTATCTTCTGCATAGAAGGAGCGTCTGTATATCTAAGATAAGATAAGTCGGAAACTAGTATAAACTACAAATATAATTTATCAACTATTTTTCAAAATAATGGCAATAAACTAACAAATGACTTACCACAAAAAGCAATTATAGAAAAACTTTGTTTTGGACTACTTGCTTAGATAGATGAAGATCAGCAAACCGGAAATAGTGCTGTTTATTATTTCAAACAATCGCCTTATTATTATTATTAGAGTTGTCTTAAAAATCGTCTATTAATACTTTTAAGTATAAGTAAGAACATTGAAACAACATTTCATGTGTGGATTTAAATTAATATTATTACTCATTAATGGAATTCAATTATTTATTAATAAATTATCATTGGCTAATACTAATATTAACTAACGTAATCCCTCCCTTGCCTTAATTTAATAACTTTTACGGTTACTTTAGCCTACTAACGGTGCCTGTACCGTACCTGTAGGCGTAGGCCCTTTAGCTATTTAAAATATTATTTTAATAATTTAACTTTTATTTAACCTATTTTAAGTATTTTAAAGTACACAATAAGTAATGAAAATGACTTTTAAAAACAATTAAATTACCAACTTTACTGGATGGGAATTTATTAAAACGCTTCAATGGAAAAAAACGACAAAAACAAGTAGACTATATACTATATACTAAGATACTAAATACGTTTATTTTATTTTGTCAAGTATTAAAGTGTTTTGTTTTTTTTTAATTTTATTTAATAAGAAAGTGTTTTAAAAATAATTCCCATAGGTATGTTCGTTAAATTTTAACTTTTTGACAACATTTGGCCAAGGCAGTGGCTATTGAGACGCTAGCGTCTTAATAGCCCACAGGCTATTGAGACGCAAACAAAATAATAAGCCAATGAAAATTAAGTATTTAAGGTTGGCCTATTTAGGGGTCGTCCTTGACTGATAACACGCGTCAAGTGGGGTAAGGGAGTGGGTCATGCCTTTGTGACGATGCGTGAAAGTGTGTTAGATATGATGTCATATGTAAATACACAACTTTAAATACAATTTCTACAAAAATATTATATTGCCTTACAGTAAATACATATTTAAATGTAACAGTCTGTTTTTCATGTGGAATTTATTGAAAAAATACAATTGAAGTAATGAATGTTCATTCTCTGTTGGGTTGAGCCGTTAGGCTCTTAAAACCCGGTTCAATTTTTCGCAGGCGAGCCTCAGCATTCGGGCATCGCCGTAGAGGTAGTCCTCTGCAGGTGTTGCAACTTCACCAAATAAAGCCCCGTCCAACTCGGGGCAACTCTCTAGCACATGGGTCACCGTTTCCTCCGGGTAGCCACACAACCTACAGGCCAGTTCCCTTCTAGTGTCAAACTTGTATAGGTAGCTTCGTATGGGACAATGGTCAGTTCTCATTCTAGTTATGAGAGACTGACTACCACGATCAAGTTTCCACCAGGCATCGCTTTTGCTCGGTCGCGGCAGTTTCTGGTATACCTTTCTGGCCGTATTCCCATTCTTCCAGCCCTCAAGCCATTTCTCTCGGAAATGGTCTTTTAGCCACGACTTG
>MUZC01000414.1:578579-595049 GCA_002072015.1 Radix auricularia | reverse complement strand
CCCCCCCCCCCCCCCCCATATAATGCCATTACACCATCTATTAGCAGTGGCGAGGTATTTTTCCTAAAGTTCAGAGAAAAAACAAGAGATGTAACAAATTTAGCTATGTCCTTTGCCCCACCCTGCATGGCAGTCTGATCAAGATATTTGTAATGATCAATGTCTGGTAAAAGATAAGGTCCATTATCATTTTTTGGTTAAAGCAATTATTGTGTTATGATTGTGCAGGTCAAGTAAAATAAATTTAAAAAACATCTGCTTGATATAATTTGCATTCTTTTTTGTTTTTATTCAAAGTAAATAATTTTAAAAAATATTCTGCTGCTAGTAATTAAACTAAACTGTATTTTTATTTTTTCGACAGACAGAACAACAGCTTGACTGTGCTTTAGATTTGATGAGGCGTCTGCCTCCTCAACAAATAGAGAAAAATTTATGCGACCTCATTGACCTCGTAAGATTTGTTTGTTGTGTGTCATTAAATTTGAACCTCAAGAATTATTTGTATATTAGTTTTAAATAGGACTTATCCAAGATGTTTATTATAAATGTTAATTAATTATTTTGTTTAAAATCATATTTAAAAAAAAACAACTCAGGTACCACCACTTTGTGAAGATCTACTATCTTCAGTCGATCAGCCACTAAAAATTGTTCGTGACAAGACTGTAGGAAAAGATTATTTGTTATGTGATTATAACAGGGATGGTGATTCATATAGGTGGGAACAATTTTATTTTATTTTTTTAAAAATCAAATGAAGGTTTGAAAAATAATTTCATATAAGATAAACCATTTATTTTGAAATACTTCACAACTAAATTTTAATGATTATTTCAATAAATCTTTAAAGAATACAATATGCATAAATATTTACTAATTTGAGTTAAAAACTTCAGGTAACTTACTTAAAGAACATGTTGTTTGAAATGGAACTTTCCTTTTTTTAACGTCTAAAAAAATGACACAGATCTCCATGGAGCAACACTTATGACCCACCTCTTGATGATGGAACCATGCCCTCAGAATCATTACGCAAGCTTGAAATAGAAGCCAATAATGCATTTGACCAATACAGAGAGATGTACTTTGAAGGGGGTGTGTCCTCTGTGTATTTATGGGACCTGAACCATGGCTTTGCAGGAGTCATCTTGATAAAGAAAGCGGGAGATGGTTCAAAGAAAATTAAGGGCTGCTGGGATTCCATCCATGTCATAGAAGTTCAGGTAGGTGCTTTATCTTAGATGATATGAGGAGTCCACTTGCTAAACCTACAAAGTCACTTTTTAGAGTTTTTTGAGCAAATGGCATTTATGTTTTAGCGACTTTGCAGAATTTGTAACTGTGTCATATTTTTAATAATAAAATTAGTGTATTTAGTAGGTTTTAAATGATCAAACCAAAGTTAGAGTTTACAATTTAAACCAGATAATGGCAGTAACTCATTTTTTCAGCCAAAATTGACTTAGTAGTTGCAAGTGAACTTCTCTTATGACTAGCACTGAACTCTGGAATTTGATGGACAAAAACTATCTGATTATATAATTTAATTTTAAAAAAAAATATTCCTATTGTTTTTCTGGATTTAAAAATTTGGCAATAATAAAATTTTCACTTGAGAATCACAGGATTCTCTTACATGAGAGACTGAATCATGCTTCTCTAATTCAGACACTTTGGCCCTGTTTCAGGAAAAATCCAGTGGCAAGAATGCTCACTACAAGCTTACATCCACTGTGATGCTGTGGCTTCAGACGAGCAAGGAAGGCTCAGGGACTATGAACCTTGGTGGCAGTTTGACAAGACAGGTAGGGCGCAATTTTCAGATTTTGTGGTCTATAATTTCTAACATTTTCATCAGCCTCACTTAAATTTATTGAGCTGCTGTGTTTTAATGATTTATGTTGTACTCAACATTTACATTTTTCAATACCAACTTCAAAAAAAATGGGAAGAATATTTTTAAATTTTCATTTCTTTTTTTTTTAAATCCCAGCAGTGTGGTTAATAATTTTTTTTAAGATAGCTCATAAAAAAAAAGTGCAGATATCATATAATTATGTGGAAATGATAAGACAGATACATAATCCGATCAAGCCAAGTTATCCTGTGGCAAATATACTTAAGTGGTCCCGCAGCCATGAAGATAATTGACTTGCACCACACCGCAGTTTAGAAGTACCACACATCAAATTTTGTAAAAATGGATGCTGGGTAACTTTGCACATGAGTTGAGTTTTTCTTTCTTTGCACACGGATCAAGGAACTGTAAAGGGAACATTTCCAACAGCAATAACAGTGGATGCTATGAGAGACTATGTGATTAACCTGTGCTTGTTTGTTTTGATTTGCTAGGTTGAGAGTGATGCCTCTGTCAATGAAAATTCTCCCCATATAGTCAATATTGGAAAAATGGTTGAGGTAGGTTAATAAAAATACTTTTTTGATTTTTTAAATGCAAGATATTCATCTGAAATTTTTGGGAAGATGACATTTGTGGGGAAAATTCAATGCTAGACTGCCTTTAATTCTATGCTAGATAGCCTTTTCTTTTTAAAATAGGATTTAATTATAAGTTTAAAAGTTAAAATTTAAGAAACCCTCTATAGTTACAATTTCTATTGTAAATTTTGAGTAACTGTGAAATGTGTTTTACATCTCACATCTAATATAATGGTTTTGCATTGAAGTTAAATCAAGGCCTCACCATACTTGTAGAATTATATTATTTTGTGCTTAAGTTTTTTTGTCCTTTCACACGAAAGAATATTAATTTTCTTCCATAATAAATGTGAACGATTTTTATACATACTTTCCATTATACAATTTATATTTTCTCTTATCTTTCAAAACTCACCAGGAAATGGAAAACAAAATTCGCAGCACACTGAACAACATTTATTTTGGCAAAACCAAAGACATTGTCAACAGCCTTCGCTCCATTGAACCCTTGCAAGACCCTAAACAGCAAGCTGCCTTCAAGAAGGATTTATTCCAAGCCCTGTCACAGAGAACACAAGCGCAATGAGGGGGTCGGTTAGGGATAATGATGTGGTGCAAAATAATTATTTTTATTAAAAAATTTTCTCTCAAGAAGTTATGGGTAATGAAAATTGGCTTGGATTATATTCTATGTTTTAAAAAAATAAATAATGATAGATAAGTTTTCATTTTCACAAAAACAAATAAAAGAAAAATGACAGTAGTGTAAAAAAAAAAATTTTTAATTGTGTAAATAATAAAGAAATTTGCTAGGGCCACCACAGTGTCCAGTGCACAACTTGTCAAAGGAGGAGGAGGGGAGATAAATAAAAAACCTTATTAATTTTTCTTTTCTACTTTCAATCACCGTTACTATTTTATTTGTTTATAATTTAATGTATATCATTGAAATGTATATTGTTCCTGATTATTTCATGACCAGCTCGGAAGAGAAGTTTGGTGTTTCAAGTATTTGGTTGACGGGGTGCATGTGTAAAGTTTAATTTAATTGATTTTTCTGTGTTAAAGTTAAATCTTTGAGGCAATATTTAATTTTTTTTAGCTTGTTATTGGAAAATAAAAGAATTTAATAACAGAAGAAACAAAATTTCTTTTCTTCTTGAAAATGTGTTAATCGGACAGAAAAGCATTTCCCATGCATTTAATGAGATTTTGTTTTTCAACTTTTCTTTGATCCTAGCCAATATGCAAGTTGTTATGATCAATGTCAATATTCCAAGTGGGGCAAGTTTACTGGGACATGTATCACAGAAATAAAAATTAGATTTGAAAGTTTTCCCAATAAATTTGTTGCCATTGTAAATGGTTACAGGCAGAGCTTGTTTAAATAAAAGCATTAATTTTTTTTTATTATTATTTATGTTGTGTGCTAGGACGATGTTGAAGTTTAAATCAATTTGAGATTTTAAAATTATTTTTTCTTTTTCACCCACTAACAAAACTTTGAGATTCTTGTAACAAGAAATCTTCCTCTTAGCCCCCCCCCCCCCCCCCCTCTCATTTCCATAGAGCATAAAACTGAGTCTTTGATGTGCACGGAGTCCACTTGACAATGTTAATGACATATGTTTTGGTGCGTGTATTTAACTGTTATTGTAAGGTTCTATGGACAACAGACAAAAATTGGAGGGCATCTCAGCATCAACATATGCTTTTTACTGTTAAATTTGAACGTGTAGGGGGAGAAGATATGTTTATAAACACCCCACCCTGTTTTTCTTTTGAAGCTCTTGTTAATTCAGGACCAGCCTAGTTCTTCCTATGAACGGTTCATCCTAAATGATGAAATTCTTTTCTCCTGTTCTCATAATCACAAAGTCCCTTATGGAAAAACTGCCTCAGTTTTTGCTGTCATAATTACTCATAGTCAGTACAGACTGTCAAGAATGGCTACCAAATAATCTGGGCTATAACTATAATAAAGAGCTATGATAATTCTGGTCAGATCGTCTATGAGAGAAAGAAGAGGAAGTTCACAACTGTCCGCATGTGAGATATGTAACAGGATGTTTTGTTTGTATAGTACTATAGTCAAGGAAATCATTTCCAGCAGGAGCACCCTAGCTCAAGTGTAATAAATACAATAAAAAAATATATATCTATTATGGCAGTTTGGCTTGAACTGTGAATCCCAGCCCACAGAGGTTGGTTAATTAGTGTCTTACATAACTTGTTGTCATGAAGCAATGTCTGCTTTCAACATGTATCACTTGAACATAATAAAATGGCCCAAAAACAACAAACAAAACCAAATTCTTATGTTCATTCCTTTTTAAATTTTTTAAAAAGCAAGAATGGATGTGTGAATATTTTTTTTTTTAATTTCTTTTCAGTCACTATCACTACTATGAGAGCAGTAGATCTTGTATGTATATGACTCTTAGTTTAAATGCAATGCAGATTTTAAAAATAATATTTATGGCGCAAATCGAAATTGTACTTTTCGTCAAGAATTTTGACTATTTTTTGTATCCTCAAGTAAATAAACATTGGAAGTGTGGCTTATGCTATTGTGGTTTTTACCAACTGGCGAGCAATGTTCCCTTTATGATATCTGACCCACGCAGTGCAAAAGTTTAGTAATACTGTGCAGCAAATTGTGTTTTTAAAAAATGGAACTTTGCAAACGAGTTTTTTTTTTTACTTTGCACATGGACCAACGAACATTGGTGGGGAGCAACACTTATCCTGTAGAGATGGCCTGGACCATAGATTTGTAATCAGAGTTGAATTCCATAAAAAAGACTAAAACGTGTGAACTGTGTGTATTAGATTTAGAGCAGTGGAAACATAAGTGATAAACCTGAAGATATCTGGGCTTTTAAATTTAAATCTCGATCGGCAATCGTGATAATTTTTATTACGTTTATGGCGCACTTAAAATTGCACTTTTCATAAATTTTTAAAATTATTTCACCCTCAAGTAAATAAACAGTGGGCTTACGCTATTAATTATTTTATTTTTAGGCGAACAACAGATCCCAGAAATAGAGCGGGATAAGACCCTAGATCCTAGCATTGTAATAGAGTTTAATTCCAGAGAATAGACAGACTGTCTCGAGGGCCGTCCACAAATCATGCCCACGCACCTAAGGAGGGAGAGGGGTCACGCATTTGTGACGAAGGGGAGGGGACGTTTATGAAATATGACGTCATATCAATAAGCCCAACTTTAAATCAAAGTTCCCCTTAAATATTTGATAGCTTACAGTTTATTTATTCACGTTTTACATTGCTTCACGCGTGTTACGATATTAGAGTTCAGTATTACACTAAATGCATGCTTAAATAAGTGATTTGAAACATATCTTATCTGTTACAGACGCCCCTTCTATACAGAAGATTATTGCATCCTACGTTTGTCTATTGTTTGTGTCTAGTCCTACACTCTTATTAGAGTTTTAAATGATGATAAGGTGTTGGCTTTCCTGTTTTCCTCAGGCAACCCATGCCACGCCCTAATGCCGGGACGGGAAGAAGGAAAACTTGTATGCTTTACACATCATCTGACGAAGTGTTTTTCTGCTACTTTAACCAAGTTTCCCCAAGACTGAAAGTAGATCTATATTTAAACAAAAATTGGTTACCAATTAGGGACTGCTGGGCTCAGTTCTTGACGAAGCATGTGGTTACAAGGGCGTCCAAAGCAAACAATTATGTTGAGCGGCACAACCGTCTGGTCAAAAGTTTGAGTGTGTCCAACAAGAGCCTGCCTGGCCTGCTTAGGAGTCTTCTAGAACATCACAGGGTTATGGAGCGGTGCCTTGCGCAGTTTGCCTTTGATATGAGCCTCAAAACTGATATTTTCTTGTCTTCCTTAAAAGTGAAACCACTAATTGAGAAGGCTTTAAAATTCTTAACTCCGGCTGCTAGCAAGCTACTCCTGCTACAGCTTGAGCAGGCATTTGGACAGGTGTGTATTTAAGGTTGAGAGAGATGTAATCAGTGAAATTAGGTCTGGTAATCTAAGGCAATTACACATCACGAACGGGACCTGTTTGTGCACATTTTCATTGGACCATGGGTTAATTTGTTGGCATATTATGGTCCATAGGATCAAACATGGACAGCCCCCACTATCAGAGGTTGAGATAACAAAACGGTGGCTGAGGAGAACTTTAATAGACACTTATTCAAGACAAACAGAGCTGGAGCTTGGTACTGCAACCATTCAGGTACAACAAACAACACAGTCTGTTAAACAACTTATAGAGTTGCAGAAAAGAGCAAAGGGCTCAATTCTAATGGACGAGTTGCTAACTGTAATGGTAACCGGTGGAATGGATTCTTACCTGACCCGCTGCCGTGTTCTGGAAATAATTATTCATGAATGGCGACTAGGCCATGACACACCAGATTTGTCTAAACTCTAAACTTACTAATTTGGCCTGCGACTGGGCCATGACATACCAGATTTGTCTACACTTTAAACTAATTTTGCCTGAACAAATGGACACATTTTGTCAAGATGTTAAATGTTGCTTTTGCTGATGATGCAGTAAGTATTAATGGTCCCATTGAAGATGTGGTTGTATTTCATGGTAAAAATGAAGATGTTGTGGTATTTCCAGTTTATCAGTATCAGAATGTAGACAATGATGGGGTGATCACTGGTGCAAAGTGCGAAAATGCAAGGTTTTTGTTGTGTGGTACAGCCTCTTGGGTGTAAGCTTTTCTTTGTAGGCCATAAGAGCTTTCCTTTTGGCTTCAGTGACAGGTTTAATCTTGTCCCAATGTGCATCAAACCAGTCTGTGTTTTGTGGGATTGTTTACCAAAGGGGCCCACACGTACCCACTATTCAGGGGCTCCAATATTTCTAGTGGTGGCCCTGCCCTCCTCCTCTTCACACATCGTCACAAATTTGTGGACCCCCTTCCCCCTAGTTGCGTGACGTCATTTATGGATGACCCCAAAGATAGACAACTGAGTCGATGTGTCAAAAAATTAGAATTCTTGATTTTAAATAAAGTGATTAAATTTCAGAGAACAATATATTAGGACCATAAAACCTGATCAGTATCATGACATACGTTTTTTAAAAAGTTGAATTAATGCTAAAAAGGGCTTAATTTTTTTTTTATTGTTGTATAATTTAAGGTTAAGTGTTATTTGCCAATCTAGTCCTTTTTATTTTTTGTAAAAAAGTAGTTAAATAATCATTTTAAATCACACATTTAAATTTGAAATTCAACGAATATTAAGTTTCGAAAATTGTGTAAACCTCCCCGATAGGAGTAAAAAAATTGTAATATTAATGTAAATATTTTAAAGATGTAATTTGATTTCATGGTAATTAATTTACGTTTATTTCCGTGAGGTGGATTGAATCTGCCACCTGGCTCATTCCTGTTGATCTGATCATGACTTCACCCATACATTCCAGTATCTGATCATGACTTCACCCATACATTCCAGTATCTGATAATGACTTGACCCATACATTCCAGTATCTGATCATGACTTCACCCATACATTCCAGTATCTGATCATGACTTGACCCATACATTCCAGTATCTGATAATGACTTGACCCATACATTCCAGTATCTGATCATGACTTGACCCATACATTCCAGTATCTGATCATGACTTGAGCCATACATTCCAGTATCTGATTATGACTTGACCTATACATTCCAGTATCTTATCATGACTTGACCCATACATTCAAGTATCTGATCATTACTTGACCCATACATTCCAGTATCTGATCATGACTTGACCCATACATTCCAGTATCTTATCATGACTTGACCCATACATTCCAGCACCTGATCATGACTTGACCCATACATTCCAGTATCTGATCATGACTTGACCCATACATTCCAGAATCACTCCACTGCTCTATTCTTGCGCTGGTTGTTTCGGACCAGTGGCGGAATTAGCTTTGTCTGCGTGGGGGGCAGGAGATTTTCAGGGGGCGCCGCAAAAGTTTACTAATAACAGAGAATTGTGTAAATAATAGGGCTGTTTAGGATGAGTTTAAATTTTATTGTTTTTCCCCATACATCTCCAAGCACTTTTCAACCATGTCATGGCAATGTGTTTTCAATATATTTCTAAGGCATCCGTTGATTGAAGGCTTGTGTTCTGCTGACCGTTACAATCAATTTATTTCTGTGTTGGCGTTGAAAATTATTACTTTAGTTTTGATAGATTAACATGATGCTGTTTTATTTTTAGATGTGCAAATGCATGTTGTCCACTGTTGTACTAAGTTTACTCTGCGTTTGGCTTCTATGTCTTTTCTTACAGACACATTAACCACTGTGACAATGCGTAATAAACTGTCTACTTGTCTTATACTTATGTTCTGATTTAATAGTTAGAATCTTGTTTGTATGTTTCTTGTAGTCTATGTGTTATAAATTTGCCAGTTATTAGTCCTCTGTATATTCTAGTGTTAAAAGTTAACAGAATCGCTTTTCTTGAAGGTGCATTGGCTTTTTGTGTGACCTGATTAAGTGCATAGATTTACAGGAGACGTGAAACAAGACATCGTTGCTTTAAAATTTTCACCCAGAGTAATTCCCCATTTTTACATGATTCTGTTGATGATATGTAGTACCAATTTACAAGAAAATTTAACTCAGAGATTTCTGATGGCTATAACTTTCGCTGGCATTCCAAGGGTGAATCATGTAATAACCCATACTGCCCCCTATAAATGGCGATTTACATTCTTATCTTATCTTATCTTATCTGTTACAGACGCTCCTTCTGTACAGAAGATTATTGCGTCCTACGTATTTCTATGGTTTGTGTTTAGTCCTGTAATCTTACTAGAGTTTTAAATGATGAAAAATTGTTGGCTTTCCTGGTTTCTTCAGGCAACCCATTTCACGCCCGAATACCGGACGGAAAGAAAGAAAACTTGTATGTGTTTGTTCTTGCATATGGAATAAGAAAGGTGTTTTTATCTTTATTATGTCTATCTGAGGGTTGTATTGAGTTATCTTTGTGTTGTATTTCTAAATTAGAATTAATTGCTTTATGTATAATTACTAATTTACTCTTGGTTCTTCTATCCTCTAGTGTTTCAAGGTCTAATGATTTAACTAATGGTGTTACTCTTTTCAGTTTTGAATATTCTCCAGTAATGAATCTGGCAGCTCTTTTTTGGATTTGTTCTAATCTATCAATATTTTCTTTGGTGGATGGGTCCCATACAGAAGATGCATATTCTAGTATAGGTCTCATTGGGTGAGGTAGCATTTTAGTTTTATATCTTATTACTAGGGCTGTTATCGATTAATTTAAATTTTAATGTTAACTTTTGAAAAATTACCGAATAATTAATCGATAATTTTGATTAAGTTAAAAATAAGATGTATGACGTCATTAAAATGAAAATTTCAAGAGCAAGTAACAAAAACAGTCCAGTAACATTTTTTCATTTAAATATAAGAGCTAATTTTAAAGGTTACACTTTACAAATCTTTTTTCTTAATGGAGAAGTTTTCACGTTAAAATAGCAAACTATTATTAATTATTTATAATTAATCATTGATTAATAAATCGGAAAAGTTATGTAAAACAATCTCTTCAATTTAATCACTATTTTTTTAATCGATAAAATTTTTTACCGATTAATCGAGAAATTAATCGGTAATTACATTTGTAAAATTTTAATTTTTATAAAACCTAACGTTTTGTTTGATTTTTTAAAATAATTTCATTGAGTTGGAGATTCCAAGATAGTTTCTCATTTATTATGACTCCTAAGTATTTTGCATCTTTAGTTTGGGTTAGTTCTTTTCCATGAATGAAGTATTTTGAATTTATTTGTTTCTTTTTCTTTGTTACTCTTAGCAGTTGAGATTTTTCTGGGTGGAAGGGCATAATCCAGTTACTGTTAGCTTCCCATTTTATTAATTCATCTAAGTCTTTTTGTAAATTTTGCTATCTTGTTCTGACTTGATTGTTCTATAGATTATAGTTATACAATCATCAGCAAATAACCTAACTTTTGTTCCTGTCGAGATATTGTTGGGTAAATCATTTATATAAATTAAAAATAGTAAGAGACCTAGGACAGTTCCTTGTGGAACTCCTGAGTTAACCTTTACTTTATTGATGTAGATTTAGATCCAGTGGCGGATTTAGCTATAGGGCAGGGGGGCGGGTCGCCCCCCCCCCCGCGCACCTGTTCGGTCTAAAATGACGCTCCTTTTAAGACGGCCTTAATGAACACTAAAAAATTGTAACTAGAGCAGAAAAAAAGATTGTTAAACACGAAACTTTTAATCAATCACTAAACTGCAATACGACAATATTGGCTTGCTAAATATCATATTTCAAAACTGCAATATCTGGTTTGGTCAGTCAGGAGCGTCGCTAAGTGGAAAAGAATAGAGAAGCATTGAAACGAATGTTAGGCGTGACATTGTTTTAGCAAAACAGAGGACAAAGAGAACAATCTTGCTTTTTTTATGGTAGTTGTAAAAATTAGGGGTGTGCCGGAAACCAGTCCGGAATCCGGTTCCGACGGATTTTGCACTACCCGGTGAAATTCGGTTCCGCCGGATTTACATGTATCCGGAACAACTGGAATCCGGATTTCGGAATTTGCCAGATTTTGTGACTCACCGGATCATAATCTGAAATAAAAGTAATTCTCTTTCCCGAATTCCATACGATCACGATATATTAATCGATTGTTTCGAGCGTTGAGCTTGTTTAATGTTTAATATTCCGAACATACCAGAGGCTAGAGTCAGCACAGCTAATAGTGGCCAATCGGCCCAATCCCATACATGATAGTACGGGATGAGTAATTATTATTCGTGACGTCATCTTAACCGCAATCACCAATGACGTTGTAACAGAAATAATAAGCAACTATACTGCCCAAGCGCCTGGCCGCCACCTTACCAAGCACGACAGACGACCATCAAATTGCGTCAAGCCAGCAGGCCTGTGCTGACCTAGCCTATCTATGAACTATGAATACTTTTAGGGACATTGCGCCATCTCTGATTGGCTGGTCGGTTACCACTTGGTTACCTAACGCTCTTTGGCGCGGCCCGCGGCGCTCAGCTGTTAAAAATATTTCGCCACATTGAATGCTTGAAATTGAAGTGGAGTTTATACTAAGGTTGTTAAGACCGCTCGTTTTTTAGGACCGGCTAACAGTGATGGTTAATTGTCTTTTTTAATATTTTATTTTGAGGACTCGTAGTTCACCGGTCTAAATATGAGAACCGGTTCAATCGCTCGTTAAAGTTAGCGAGGCATTTTTCATTAGTTTCAAAAACCAACGCCTCGCCCCGTCCGTTGTGACGCCATGTTTACCTCTCTTGTGAGTGATGCCGGTCAGCTCAGTCAAATCGCGCTTTAAAATTAATAATAAAATTATAAAGCTACGGAGTAAACAATGATGATAAAATGGAATTTATTTTTAAAAAACATTATTATTCTATCGCAAACTCGCCAGAAAAATTGAATTTTGCGGCGCACACGTTTCCCCTCCCCGTTTTTTCTGTTCAAATAAGGTTTGAGCCACACTCGCCGTACTATTAATGTAGTAATCAAATGCCTTTTACTAGCAGGAAAAGTGTCACTAAAAGACCGAACTCAAATTTGTGGGCCGATTAATCACCCGGTATCTTTGCTACGTCTTTCAAATACCTATCGTAATATAGGTACATGCACTTCACTAAGCGGCATGCGCCGATAAGTTTTTTGAATGCATGAAACAGACTATAAACCGGTGATCAGAAAATGCAGATAGGTCACGGGGTCATGTGCTTTTATAGCTTTCTTTGTCTTTATGAGACACAGACTATAATTAATATAAATAGAAACAGCCAAAATCCGGAATCCGGAATAATCCGGATCCGGCGGATTTCGCATAAGAAAATCCGGAACCGGATCCGGTTGAAAAAAACGGATCCGGCACACCCCTAGTAAAAATACTGGAAAATTTCGTTAAATGTTAAGTTTATTAGCCAACTATGATTCCACTTTAAACAGTCATCTAAAGTTTAAAAAGAAAAATGAAATTTATTTAAGTAATGATGTGCAAATTCATTTAATTCAATCATTCCGGCATCCTTCCGTCTCGCAAGACGATGGTGCATCACCGTTGGGTTGGGTTGCATTTCCTCGAGTGACTGTGCAGTCCTATCCTTGAGTGACAGTCTTTGCCACAGTTTTTACACACGAGTTCTGTGCTTCCAAATGTTTTGGCCTTTCTCCTAGCTCTTCTGTCTGCAGCCTCCTCCATTCTTCGCTCCTCAGCTACTATGACGCCCTCTTTGACAACTGTGCGCCACGTAGATCGGTCTTCTGCCTTACACTCCCAGTCACTTGTATGTATTTTGGCTGCTTTCATGTCCCTTTGACAGACATCTTTAAATCGCAAGCGTGGGCGACCTGTTTTCCTCTTTCCTGAAGCAAGTTCACCATATAGGAGATCCTTCGGGATGCGGCCGGGGCTCATTCACTCAGGCGTCTTTCACTAAGAATTGAGAACATGCTTTGGGTATTGGCACGCGTTAGTACCTCACTATTAGGCACTTTTTCTTGCCATTTAATACCAAGGATGTGGCGCAAGCATCTCAAATGGAAGCTGTTAAGCTTACGCTCTTGTGATGTATAAGTGGTCCATGTCTCGCTCCCATATAGTAGTGTACTGATGACACAGGCTCGATAGACGCACAGTTTGGTTTTCTCCGTTAGCTTGGTGTTTTGCCAGACCCGCTTATTTAGTTTAGCCATTGTTGCGGCTGCCTTGCCAATTCTGCTGTTTATTTCTTCTTCAATGGACAGTGTATTGGAGACCTTGGATCCCAAGTAGGTGAAGCTGTCCACAACCTCCAAGTTTTCATTATCGATATTTATGGTAGGAGGAGGTCGAGTGTCTTGGGCCATGATGTTTGTCTTTTTCAAGCTGATTTGCAGACCAAATTCTTTGCAGGCATTGGAGAAGCTTGACACGAGTTGTTGCAAACCAGATTCTGTATGTGCTGTTAGTGCCGCATCATCCGCAAATAGTAGCTCTCGAATTAGGACATCCGTCGTTTTGGTCTTGGCTCGGAGGCGGGCAGTGTTGAAAAGTCCTCCATCAGCTCTGGTATGTAACCAGATTCCCTCACTGCTATCCTTGAATGCGTATCGAAGAAGTACAGAGAAGAATATTGCGAAGAGTGTTGGTGCGAGTACACAACCTTGTTTAACTCCGCTGCTGACAGGGAAGGCCTCTGACTTAGCTCCATCGAACTGTACTGTGCCAAGCATATTTTCATGGAACTGTCTGATGATGGCAAGTAGGTGAGGGGGACATCCAATTTTTGCCAGTATTTGGAATAGCCCGTTGCGACTGACTAAGTCGAAGGCTTTTGTAAGGTCCACAAATGCAATGTATAGTGGCATCTGCTGCTCTCTGCATTTTTCCTGGAGCTGTCGTATGGAGAACACCATGTCTATGGTAGACCGACCGGACCGGAAACCACACTGAGATTCTGGATAGACGCGGGATGCTAGGCTTTGTAAACGTTTTAGTATAACGCGGGCAAAGGTCTTTCCTACAATACTAAGGAGTGAAATGCCGCGATAATTATTGCAATCACTCCTATCACCTTTGTTTTTATATAGTGTCACTATATTTGCATCCTTTAGGTCTTGGGGGATGTAGCCCTGTTCCCAGCAGAGGGACAGAATCTCGTGCAATGGTTGGAGTAAAGCTGTCTTGCCACTCTTTAGAACCTCTGGTGGTATTCCATCATTCCCAGGCGCTTTTCCACAAGCTAGACTGTCAATTGCTTTGCTCAGCTCTTCCTGTGTGGGCACGACATCAAGTTCTTCCATGAGTGGCATATCTGGGATGTCATCTAGAGCGGTGCTGGAGACTGTGGTAACTGTTGAATACAATTCCAGATAATGCTCAACCCACCGTTTTAGCTGTGCTGCCTGGTCTTGAATAATTTCTCCATTTTTGGACTTTAGGGGAGCAGCTTTTGACGTCAAGGGGCCCGTTGCCTTTTTGATGTTTTCGTACATGACTTTTGCATTGCCCATGTCTGCAGCTGATTGTATACTGGAACAGAGCTTAAGCCAGTAGGTATTGACACATTTACGTGCAACCTTTTGGGCAAGTGACTTAGCTGTTTTTAAAGCATGCAAATTGTCAGGTGTAGGCTTTTCCTTGTAAGCCATAAGAGCTTTCCTTTTTGCTTCAGTGACGGGTTTCATCTCGTCCCAATGTTCATCAAACCAGTCCGTGTTTTTGTGAGATTTTTTGCCAAAGGCTTGTATTGCGGATGTATAGATTGTGTCTCTCAGTTGCGTCCATTTGGAGTCAATGGTGACGCATGGGGACATCTTTGAGAGACTTTCCTTCACCTTGTCTTTGAACAGCTGCGCTATCGCAGGGTCTTTCATGCAGGAGGTATTGATGCGTGGACTTCCCTTTTTCTTTGTGTGGTACGAGTTTTTCCTCATTATTCGTACTTTGCTGGCGACAAGGGAATGATCCGTGTCACAGTCGGCACTGTGATAGCTGCGAGTGAGTAGGACGCTAGCTAGTTGTGCACGCCTGGTGATAATGAGGTCCAGCTGGTGCCATTGGTGGGATCGAGGGTGTCTCCAAGATACTTGATGTATATCCTTGCACTTGAAGAAAGTGTTGGTCACACACAAGCCTCGTGAGCAGCACAATTCCAGAAGCCTTTGTCCATTTTCATTTAACTTTCCTCTTCCAAATAGTCCAAGGCAGGTGGGCCAGGCTTCGTGGTCGCTCCCCACTCTAGCATTGAAATCTCCTAGGAGATAGATTGCCTCGTCTTTGTGGATGCCGGCTATTGCCTGGTCTAACGCTCCATAGAACTGGTCCTTCTCTTCCGGAGTTGAATAGAGTGTTGGGGCATACACACTAAGAATGTTTGCTGGGCCCGCAGTTGTTCTGAGTCTTAGAGTGAGGATCCTCTCCGTGCCTGATGACGGTGGTTCAATGGATGGTAGAAGAGTGTTTTTAACAGCGAAACCCACACCATGCTGTCTAGGTTCGTCTTTCGGTCTGCCTTGCCAGAAGAAGGTGTAATTGGCCTCTTTGAGTGAACCGTTGTCTGGGAGCCTGGTCTCCTGAAGGCATGCTATGTCAATCTTTAGCCTTTTAAGTTCTCTATCGATTATTCCTGTCTTCCGTGTGTCGTTTATGGACTGCAGATCATCAGTGATGCCGGGACACATAGTCCTCACGTTCCAGCTAGCGATTCGAAGAGCTGGGGTCTTCTTTTTCTTTTTTGTATTTCTTGGTGCAGGGCTTAGTGGCCCACTTGTTGAGTGGTACTCTAATCTCCACGCACCCAGTGGAGAAGGCAGGCCATGACGGGATAGCACCTATTTGACTGGGGGCTGCCCAGTTTGAGGCGGGCGGTAGCTGTCCAGTGAGACATTGGTAGTCTCTCCCACCGTCGGAAGCAGCCCCTGGCGCCTAGCTCTACGTCAATTGAGCTTTGGCTTATAACCGGTAACTGCTGCTTCCCGTGTTTTGTCGACACCTTGCGGCGACGCTGGAGTGTCCTCTCCAGAGGTGATGCAAGCCTGGGCGGGTATTATGGAGAATTAGCTGCTGCCCATACAGCATATCCCCCCTCTCCACGTCAATGGTGTAACCAAGGGAACGACTTGCGTCGATGCAGCTTGGCTGCCATTGGCGTCGCAGGAGCTGCCGGTATGTACATAAGTCTTATGTATAGACCGCCTGTAGGTGCTCCAATTCCTGATTTTCTTTCAGGGTTTACTCCCTTAGCCTTTCCCGCAAGGCAGGTATAGCCGCAAGGCAGCGGAGGATTTGTATTCGGAGTTTCCTTCTCCTAGATGAACTACCAGCCAAGGTTTTAACGAGCATCATCTACCCGTAGGGGTGCCAGAACCGGGGTTTGAACCCGTGACCGATTTTTATTTTTATTTTAGAATTGTTTTTGTACCGCAGCGCACTAACACTTTGACCACCGCGCCCCC
>MUZC01000414.1:535599-570724 GCA_002072015.1 Radix auricularia | reverse complement strand
CCCCCCCCCCCCCAGCAAAATAGAGACCCCCCATCCTTAAAAAAAGTCAAAATCCACAATGTTACATTAAATGTCTGTATGATTTACTCCTGGCAGTAAGAATTTAAAATAAAAATGACAATAAGTTTGCAAAACTAATCATGTATTCATCAAAACTGTACATCATTTATTATTACTTCTTTTAAAGCGGAGATAAAAATCTCAGATAAAATGTTGTTAATAAATCTGATATTTATGAGCATTCATTTTGTGGATTGTTTTAACATTTAAAATTTTTAAAGGTATTTTGCTATGATTTTAAGTTAAAAAAAAAATTCTTAAAATTTTTAACAATTTAATGATTCTTTCTAATTGTTGACAACTTTGTTAGCTAGGAATCCTTGAGTGATAACAGAGAGTGGGACATTAACAGCTATATACACAGAGATAAAGTACAATTTCTTTGTTAGCATTGGAATGGCGTAGATCCAAGAAGGCACAGCTTTTTTTGTATAAAGATAAATATCTAATTTTTTTTTATAAGGCTGTTGAAGACACAGGGGTCCTCAAATTGACTTTTAAATAACACACCATTAAGTTACATGCATGGAATACAGCACAATATACATGAAATATACTTCAATATGTTATATGTTAATAAATAATTACACTTGCAGTTTGAAGAACAAAAATGGAAATCACAAGATTTTTAAAAAAATAGATAATTAGGTTCTGAATGCCATTTTTGTGTATGTTTTTTATATGTTCACAAATTCCTCTTGTAAATAAGTATTACGTGTACGAATTCAAACATCATAAGTTATATGAGGGGGGAAAAATTGAACTGCTGAGCAAATAATCAAAGATGAAAGTAAATAACAAGTGCATGAAGAAGCCAATTGTTACAGGGATTATCTTGGAAGCAATGCTTACATGAAAAGTGTGACCATGACATCTATGTACAATCTCAGAAATAGTTTTATTTTTTTGGATTGAAATTTTTTTCTTTTCTTGCTTTAAATAAATTTGAAAAGATTTATCTCAAGTAAAAATCTGTTAAGTGTTTCTAATGCAGTACCAAAATAATCTTTAACAAAAATGTTTTGTCAGTTTTTAAAATTTCCTAACTTGGTAAGAATATTTTATGTGCTGTGACTTGAAAACTTTTCCATTAAAAATTACTTTCAAAGTTAAAAAGAAATAGCTTTAAATTTAATACGACAACTGTTCTATAAAAAACATTCCATTATTTGATAAGAAGAGGTACAAATATAATTTGATTAATTTTTTATAATTTTAAACACTGTACACTGTAAAAAAACCATTCTTTTGAAAATGACTAAATTAATACTACATCTAACAAATCATCAATCAATCATTTGATATTACAGGGGAAACATGTTTCTATGGAAGCACAAGAAGGCAATAATTTCAATAATAATAAATAGAATTTTCTCAAGACTGACATGCAAGTATAATAAAGTTGCAAATCTTTGAAAATTATTACAAAATATTCAGGGGGAAAATTCCACCCCGCGGTATCATTACAATAATACAACTGTTGATTCAATGATTCATACAACATTGAATTACCACGCAGTTAAATTAATTTTTTTACAATACTTGGAATATTATGACGCAAGCTATGTTGGATAAGATGGATAACATTTTGGAGACAGCCAAAAAAATAATATTAAGTTTTACTTGAGTTTTTAACATTGCAAGCATAACCAGTGATAGATCACAACAGGCCTGACACAATCCGACCATCAACTACAATCATTCTGCAGGCAAATCATTAGCCACAATCATGATGCAAATTTCATTAGCTACAATCACGATGCAGTCTAATCCATCAGCTACATTCATAGCAGTCCATACAATGATAGCTCAAGGCATAAGTCAACTGCAGTGGCGTAGCAAGGGAAGGGGAAGGGGGGGCCAAATTTGAATTTCCCCCGGGCCCCCACTTAACGGGGGACCCCAAAGGAGTGTCTGAAAATATTTTTAAAAATTAAATATTAAATATTACGCCATCTGTCAAATGAAGGGGCCTCCAAAGAGGCCAAGCCCTCGTGCCCCCAAATCCCTAGCTACGGCACTGCTCAACTGACCTGTCCATTGGCTGCAATTACACTGCAGATCAGTCCATTGGTCTTAGTAGGCTTATTAGCAAACTTGAAATCGGTTTTCGGTCACATCATGCACATCTACTGACCAAAGATTCTCATACTCATACACTTTCTGATAATTGACATACATGCTAGTGTGTTCGGTCAAATAACATATCACTCCTTTTTAAAAGCTTTTGGTTTAAATTTATTAATTAATGCAGAATAGAATTGCTAAATACTGATTTTGTTTTTCTGCATGCCCTGCTGTGGAAGGTGAAGGCCGAGTGCCGCTACTATGATCCTCCAATGACGATAGCGTTGCCACGGTAACAGCATTCTGATGCACCATTTCCTTGGAGAACTGGTGCAAGTTAATCAAGTCGTTTGGCCTCATCGAATCGGGTATACAATAAATAGCATAAAATAAAGAATGACAATAGAGAAACAAACTCGCCACTCCCATAACAAAAATGTATTTATAAAAATTATTTCACTTGCTTAGATCAAGTACCTAAAAAGCATTTTTTTGTATTTTAAAATATTTCTGTAATTTTATTTGACAGAATAATAATATACATGTAGGTCATTTTGTACCTTTGGGATTAACAAACAATTTTTTTTATTGAATGGAAGCATCAATTAATCTTATAAAGGCGTTTTTAAAGACCCACGCATGAGTTAGTAGACCCATCTATAATCCCATTCTTGTCCCACCTCTCCCAACACTGTCCCACCTAATAATAGACTTTTAAATGTAATTAGAAAATACGTTTTTAATTTTTTTAAAAACAACAACAGATATCAGGTCCTTAAAAATAAAAATATAATAAGAGCAGTGAGTCATTGGCTTAAGGGCCCCCAGAGGTCACAGGTAAGGTCCAGGAGTCACAGGTAAGGTCCAGGGGCCCATCACCTTGAGAGGGGGGTGGGTCATCATGAGAATGACCACTCTTCCTTGCAGAGACCTTCCTTGCAGGCCTGACAGAGGTCGGCGTTGTGTTGGTTCCTCGGCTTGCCCTGGCGTCGGTCAATACGGAGTGGGGGGCGGACGAAGCCGTAGAATATCTGGCCAACACGATTGTACACATTACCAATCACCTGCAAATACAACATTTCAAATCTTAGATATCTGAACAAAACATTACCAATCACCTGCAAATACAACATTTCAAATCTTAGATATCTGACCAAAACTAGGAGGACTGTTATCGATTAATTTTAGTTTAATAGTTAACTTTTGAAAAATTACCGAATAATTAATCGATAATTTTGATTAAAGATAAAAATAAGATATATGACGTCATTACACTGAAAATTTCAAGGGAGGTAACAAAAACAGGCAATATAATAGTTTTAGGAGATAAATTTAAATATATGTAGTTCAATATAATGTCAATGAATTTAATTTTTGTTATTGTTAATTAGGTAAAAGCAATGTTTAATTTTTTAATATAATTTTCCTTATAAAAACAGCTTATTTTAAAGTTTACACTTTAAACATCTTTTGTTAATGGAGTAGTTTGTACGTCAAAAACCTATTAGATATTAATAATTGATTATTTTTTTAAAATGGAAAAAAAAATATGTTTACAACATTTTCTTTCATTTTAATCATTATTTTATCAATTAAAATAATTTTAATCGATAAAAACTTTTACTGATTAATCCAGAAACTAATAGTTAATTTTCGCAGCCCTAACCAAAACATTATCAATAACCTGCAAATACTGCATTTCAAATCTTAGAATATCTGACCAAAACATTATCAATAACCTGCAAATACAACACTTCAAATCTTAGAATATTTGACCGACACATTGCCAATGATCTGCACACACATTTCAAATCTATCTTTTTTTTTAAAAAATGAAAGGCAAGGGTACATAAGTGGGCGTTCAGATATGAATTTAGGGGGGCACTTAGAAAGGCAAGTAGGGGTGCTCAGATAGTCATGTAGGAGGTGCTCAGATAGGCATGTAGGAGGTGCTCAGATGGACATGTAGGAGGTGCTCAGATAGGCATAAAGGGGTGCTTAGTGCTTAGATAGGCATGTAGGAGGTGCTCAGATGGACATGTAGGAGGTGCTCAGATAGGCATAAAGGGGTGCTTAGATAGGCATAAAGTGGTGCTTAGATAGGCATGTAGGAGGTGCTCAGATAGGCATGTAGGAGGTGCTCAGATAGGCATAAAGGTGTGCTTAGATAGGCATGTAGGAGGTGCTTAGATAGGCATGTAGGAGGTGCTCAGATAAACATGTAGGAGGTGCTCAAAAAGGCATGTAGGAGGTGCTCAGATAGACATGTAGGAGGTGCTCAGATAGACATGTAGGAGGTGCTCAGATAGGCATGTAGGAGGTGCTTAGATAGGCATAAAGGGGTGCTTAGATAGGCATGTAGGAGGTGCTCAGATAGGCATGTAGGAGGTGCTCAGATAGGCATGTAGGAGGTGTTCAGATAGGCATGTAAGAGGTGCTCAGATAGGCATGTAGGAGGTGTTCAGATAGGCATGAAGGGGTGCTTAGATAGGCATGTAGGAGGTGTTCAGATAGGCATGTAGGAGGTGTTCAGATAGGCATGTAGGAGGTGTTCAGATAGGCATGTAGGAGGTGCTCAGATAGGCATGTAGGAGGTGTTCAGATAGGCATGTAGGAGGTGCTCAGATAGGCATGTAGGAGGTGTTCAGATAGGCATGAAGGGGTGCTTAGATAGGCATGTAGGCATAGGGTGGCTCAGATAAGAATATAGAGGACGCTCAGACTGACCTTGACGACCTCCTCCGGGTACCACATGGCGTGCTCGTAACTTCCGTTCTTACACTTCTGGCACTGCTGTCCGTACAGCTTGAACATGACGTAGCCAGAGTTGGTGGTGTAGTTGAGGTGGAACCAGAAGATGACCCTTCCCTTCATGGACGTCCAGCCGTGGCCACATTCCTACAAGGACAAACCGATTAATTTTTTTTTTTTTGCGCATTCGACCAATATCCAATTCTTTTACTGCCAATTCCCTGTACTAGCCACTACCTGTACTGCTTATTCCATGTACTAACCACTACCTGTACTGCCAATTCCCTGTACTAACCACTACTTGTACTGCCAATTCCCTGTACTAACCACTACCTGTTTTGCCCATTCCCTGTCCTGCACATTCCCTGTACCTCCCATGCCCTGTTATTCCCTAACTATTTATTGCCATTCCTTGTGTTGCCCCTGCCCTGTATTGTCCTTTTTTTCCATGTCCTTGCTATGCCCTGTGGAGCCCTTGCCCTGTGGTGCCCTTGTCCTGTAAATATTCCTATATTTAACCTTGTCAAGACTAAATCCATGATTTCACCTCATCTCAAATCCCCTTTAATGAACACTGACTTAGATCAAATGTTCAGATGTAAGCAGTCGTGGGGCTGGACTCACCTGACAGGAGAATCTGACCTTGGCGCTGTCCTTGAAGACTCTCCACCTGTCGCTGGGCGGGTAGAAGGTGGGGATGAGGTACCAGGTGTGGGGGAAGTACTGGGCGAACAGGCGGTCAAACTCCCCGTGCCAGACGAGTTCCATCCTGTCAATAAAACAATAGGAGGAGATGGGCATTAGAGAATGATGATGGTGATGGTGATGATGATGATGATGATAATAATAATAATAATAATAATAATAATAATTAGATAATTTATATAGCATTGTATAACCCATGAAGTAGCCGTGCTCAAGGGTAACTTAAAAAAAAAAAGGGTACATATCAGTGGGTTGATACTTTCTAACAGTGTGTGTGTATTTTTAGAGAACCCTTGTGATAGTGCTTTGCATGCTGTGTTTTGGTCAGAACCTCTGTGATAGTGATACCGTTGGTGTGTTTTTGGTGAGTTTTTGCGAGAACCATTGTGATAGTTTTAGTGGGTATGCTTGCTGTCTTTCTGGTGCGATTTCGCGGGGATCTCTGTGATACTGCTAAGCTTATTGAGTGTTCGGTGCGTGTAAGTCCGTGACGTTGTTGAGTGTGATTTGAATTGAGTCAACCATCTCCAATGACACAGACTTTATTTTAAAAAATATATTATTATTATTCTATCTGTCAAGGTAAAGGGACTTAAGGCTTCCGTACTTCTAGAACCGGTGTCACAAAATAAAGTCCCCCACCCCCGGAGAGTTTATTCTAAAACAAAGTCTCCGTGCGTGGTTTAAATACCCCCATCCACATAAAAGTTTTGTGAATTTTAAATTAGGATGTGTGTGTGATTATGG
The DNA here is from genome assembly GCA_002072015.1 of Radix auricularia. Taxonomy (NCBI): domain Eukaryota; kingdom Metazoa; phylum Mollusca; class Gastropoda; family Lymnaeidae; genus Radix; species Radix auricularia. Next base: position 564,394 of record MUZC01000414.1, on the reverse strand, counting down.
TAAATTCAACAATCATAAGCTTAACCAGCGGCGTAACCAATGAGGGAAAAGTGGGTGATAACCCCCCTCCCCTTGAGACACATCTTCATCGTTTGATAATTGCGCAGCGTTAACTTTAAAGAAACAAACAAACAACAACAAAACAACAACAACAAAAATAAATAAAAATATTAAAAAAACATAAAAAAACAACAACGACGACAACAAAAACTACACACACACACAACAACAACAACAACAACAGCCAAAAAGGAAAACAAAATAAAACACGTGAAAAAAGATGATTAAGTAATCGCTATATCAGTAAACATGTGTGACTATTACAATAACAATAGTAATTACTCTCCATTCTTTTTGATTGGTTTGTTTTGTTTTTGAGTGATCTTTTTGATTGGTTCGTTTTGTTTTTGAGTGATCTTTCTGATTGGTTCGTTTTGTTTTTGAGTGATCTTTTTGATTTGTTCGTTTTGTTTTTGAGTGATCTTTTTTATTTGTACTGAAAGCGTGATAGAGGGCGGATATATTTGGGGGAGGGGGCGGAAACATACTTTTTCAGGACAGGCGAGAATTTCTTTTAAAATAAATCCACGGGGGGGGGGGCGAATTATGTCTCTATGTGTGATTGAGTTAGTGATTAAGTGAGAAAGAGAGTATGTCATATAAAGAGTAACAACGATAACCATGACGTCACGGCAGCCATGACACTGTGACGTCAAGGCAGCCACGACACTGTGACGTCAAGGCAGCCACGACACTGTGACGTCAAGGCAGCCACGACACTGTGACGTCGCAGCAGCAACGCCGACGTGCCGTGACTCCACTAAGTCAGGCTATACTCAACATTAGCATGTAGACCGAGTTGGTGGGCGTGATGGGGGACGTCGACCTCTGGAGGGCGTCAATGGCGGCCACCACCCGTGGGTGCAAGGGCTTGGACACCACCAGCATGTCTTCAACCTCGGATCAGGTGAGTTGATCTGAACAGGGCACTCAGGGCGAGACAATCTGTGGCAGTTTATGAACACGGCACTCGGGGGGAGACAATCTGTGGCAGTTTATGAATACCGGATTTTGGGTAGTTGATCTGAACAGCTTATGAAAACGCCAGTCAGGGGGGAAATAGTCTGAACAGCTAACACCGGAAATGTGGGGAACTATTTGTAACAGTAACAGTTTATGAACTTAAGTCGAATAATTTGTGACAAATTATGAACGCGACAATTAGTTGAAATGATATGTGACAGTGAATGTACACAAAATAATAGGGGGGACTAATTTGAAAAGTTTAAAAATCCGGAATAAGGTGAGTTAATCTGGACAGCTTATGAACACCGGATATACGTGTCGACGGGGTAAACAGACCTATTCATTATCTTTGGATGAAACGTGGCAAACTAAACATTAACCAAACGAGAATATTTCAACACATCTTCACTTGAGGAAGAAAAAGGTCACAGCACGTTGGAACTAATTATATCATATAAAATGAAAACAATACAATTTGAAAACCAAGAGTTTCTTGAGGGGGAGTTCGACTTCAATACTGATCGCATCGCTGTCACAGAGCTAAATTATATATCTCCCAGCAACTTTCATGTCAATTTATCAGCTAGATGAGTTTCAGGAGAAAAGTTATGGAAACAAAAATAATAGTAATAGCGACAAAGTAAAGTCCTTGGTCTATCTAGTCCAATTATTCAAGATCGCGTTTGCGCCAATAGATTAATATATCGTAGTTCCGGCACTAGAACAGCCCGAATCCTTTTGTCACACAAAAAGAAACAAATAGCAAAAAATCCAAAGTATCCGCTGCACAATTAGGTCTGTTATCTGCGGCGGCTAAAGAATTTTAACAGTTCAAAGCCTGATCGGCATAAAATATTTGTAATCGAAAACTGTTCCGTTATAAATGCTGTTGCCCGGGGTTCGAGTTAGGCCAGTATCGCGATCTATGCGGCATCGAATATAGACGATGACAGAAGAACAATTAGTCTGTGACTGCGTGTAGGTAGGTGTCATCGAGACATAGGATTCTGAGTGGCAGAGAGGCAATTTGGTAACGAGAGTGTGTAGTGGACAACATGACAGGGTCAGACTTGACCTGTAGACAAAGTCAATGTTGCATCAATGACAGCGGAAAGGAGTGTGTGGGGGGGGGTAATATTTTATAGTCCCGATTTAAGGTGCTCGGTTTTCTTTCATTCTTGAAAAATATTTTGTATAAAAATAGTTTTAAATTATTTTACACACTCAGATGAAAACGACCACTAAAAACTGTTTACCATACATACTCGCTCTAAAGCCGACCTTTTTTTGGCAAAATCTAAGGGAAAAGGGTTGATGGGTCGGCTTATGAACGAACGGGCTATAAAACAAGTATATACGGTAATATTGTTTGTTATAAAATTTTATTTAAATTTCGGTTGTGTTATAAAGTCACAAAAACAGACCGAAGCCAAACATTATTTCGACCGTTCAACTGTTACAGTTTGTGAATATAGTGTGGGTGACAGAGATGTCATGTTCGGCTTATGTGACCGCATGTGATGACCACATTACAATGATATAACAAGGATCAACATAGTGGGTCAGTCAAGGTAGAATCTCATCTTCCGGTGTACAGTCTCCAGGTGTACAGAATGGCCGTCCCGGCGTTGGCCCAACCAAGGGGTCCGCCTTTACGCCATGAATGCTATGATGTAACACACGCGAGGCCCCCCCCTCCCTCCCCCGCTCAGGTATGTGTTAACGGTCCACGTGTATGATGGCATTTCATTCTCAAGTTATCTCCTTCGGCAGCTGTCTGCACGGCTCGATCGGACAGACACTGGACTTTCAGATGACCCAAGACTATCACGTGAAAACGATTGACAGAAGTATTTGAAATTTTTGTAAAGAGAGGAGTTCAAATAGTGAACATGTTTTCAGTTTATTTTTGTTTTCTTCCACAGTAATGGCATTATGGTCACACCGGGTTACTCAAACAATTTTCAAGCGATTTTAAATCATAAAACCTTGGCAATCAAAATTGTTCATCAAGTGCCACGACAAAAAAGAACTTTATTTTCAAATTTGATTTTCTACATTATTTATACTAATTGATGGTCTCCCTTGTCTATCCGTTGTTCGCAATTAAGTCCCCTTTTGAGTTAAAAAAAAGTTTTTTAAAAAACTTTAAACGAAAAAATGCGATCATTTGTTGTCAAAGTAAACAAACCTGTTGATGACATTTGTCTGACCTGAATATGGAACTAACAGCTCGTGGGAACACTGCACCCCTACCTGACTAGAGTATGTGGTGGACGGGGCGGGGGTGGGGNGGGGGAGGGGCAGAGTCGGATACCAGGGGCAAAATCGACACAGAATAAAACAAATCAGTGTGAGAGATGAACAACCTACACACTAAATGTCAATCTAAACACATTATATGACAACCCGCACCGACTCAACGCCAACCAACACAGACTAAATGTCAACGCACGCAGACTAAATGTCAACCCACGCAGACTAAATGTCAACCCACACAAACTAAATGTCAACCCACACAAACTAAATGTCAACCCACACAAACTAAATGTCAACGCACGCAGACTAAATGTCAACCCACGCAGACTAAATGTCAACCCACGCAGACTAAATGTCAACCCACACAGACTAAATGTCAACCCACATAAACTAAATGTCAACCCACACAAACTAAATGTCAACCCACGCAGACTAAATGTCAACCCACACAGACTAAATGTCAACCCATACAAACTAAATGCCAACCCATACAAACTAAATGCCAACCCACACAAACTGAATGCCAACCCTACTCACCGATGACAAATATTGAGTTTGACAGTTTTGCTGGTGACTGCCGTCCGCTGGTTGGCACAAGTGTATCCCATATTGATGAGTGATCGATTGATTTAAAACAAAAACAAATTATCAATCAATAGTCAAGTGATCGAAACAAATATCTGAAGTTAATTGTAAACAGCTCTCGTCTTTTCCTCAATCGGGATGTTTTAAGGGAAAAAAATGAAACTATTTAAATGACTTGTGATCTAATGACGTGTGCAGCCGCAGGTAACTCTTGAATGAACTCATTGTCATGAATTATTCGCTCACAAATTTATTTAACATAAATTAAACCTATCTTTTTAAAAGCCGGGTTTTAAAACATCGTATTTGTTTATTACTACAGAATCGTGTTAGAGAAAATAATACTAAAATAAAAAAACGCTGATCTAAGGCCGCTAACTCTGTGCTAGTGATATTTTATTGTACTAGACAAGGTCATTGAACTCGATAGGGACTCATTTATTTTCATATATTTCAGTAGCAAATTTTAAGATGATCTTGGCTTATAAACGTAGAATGTCACCGGGAGAACTCATTGAATCTATACAATTCTTTTTTTGATGACGTCATTAAAAAATATCACAGTGAAGAATATGAAACGCCAAAGAGCACCATCCAAAATAATAAAAAAACCAGAATAGTCAATGTAAAGAAACAAAATCACGGTCAAATCTTATTTTGTTTCGATCACAATTAGGAACACACTTTGATCCTCGTTTTTGACGACTTTTTTAAGGCAGAAAATTAATGAATTATTTTTTAAAAAAATATTCGCCTCTTCTCGTCCTCGAGAGTGGGTCGGTCGGTCACGCTGAGTAAGTAATCGCCAACAACTGACCACTGAGACTGACCACGGAAACAAACATAACTTTCAGTGTCTGATGATGAACGGGACCCGGGTGATTGGGTCTCAGGGTTGTCCTGATTAGATAACGGGGGAACGATTGAGCCGTTATCTCGCCGGGGGACGGGTCCAAAGGAGGAGGGGCTCATTATCTATATATAGGCCGAGACATGATCAAGGGTTAGCAGGGGGAGGGGGGACAAGGAGAGGATTAGAAAAAGGGGGAGGGGGATTATTCCATCAAGTTGTTCATTAGGAGTCAAACACAGGACGGTTAGCTTATCTTAAATTAGTTTTAAGATCAATTGAACATTTCTCTTAATGATAAACGTGGCTCATGTACACTGTAATGTCGTTGGATGCTGTAGTTATGATATGTATGTTGTTTACACTGAATCCACTGGTTATTAAATGTTTTTATGTGAAGTGCTGTGAGTCCAGCTACTAGCTGTGGTACTATACAGTGATATTTAAATGATTAAATTATTATTATTTTAATATTATTATTATTATTATTGTCTTATTTATTATTATTATTGTCTTATAAAATCATACAGACGCACCTTCTATACAGAAGATCATGGTTTCCCATGTTTATCCATGATTTATATCTGGTCTTAAATTTTTAATATAGGTTATGGTGTGTCCCCCCCACCCCCGGTTTGATCAGACAACACATTTCACTACCCAATCAGTGTTGCGAACTCAAGATGCCAACTTTTCCAAGGCAGGAGTAAAAAATTCCAAATTAGACTAAAAATCCCCACGATCTGGGAAATTTCCCAGGAATTCGCAACACTGGACTTAATGCCAGACGTGAAGAAGGAGAAATTGTATGTGTTATTGCAAATAATTAAAGAAAATTGTTTAAATCGCCATGCATGTCCGTCCGATTAGTAGTATGAGATCATTGTTTTGTGTGTTGTATTTCCAAATCAGAATTTAATTCCGTAAAATATGTGTGAATGCAACTTAGCTCTTTGCTCTTGTGTCCTCTAGTGTTTCTAGGTTTAGAAATTTAAACTATTGAGTCAATCTTGTCAGTTTTGATTATTCAACAATAATGAATCTTGCAAGTTTTTTTAGTTAAAAATTTATAAAAAAAATTATATTAAAAAAACAACCCGTTAAAAAAATATACATATGAATATAAATCCTTTATATTTATATACGAGACATAACAAAAAGTATGCTCATTGTAATACGCACCACACGACAATCCAACATTTTAGTTATGTTTCAAAATATTAAGGATTTATAATTATAAAAAAAAAACCTACTACAATGTGCCTGCTAAATTTCAGCCCGATGTGATAACGGGAAAAGGTTTATGAAAATGAAAAGATGTTTTTTTTTTATAATACACACCGCGCGACTGTCTAGCATTTACATTTACAGATCGGGAATATATTATTTTCAAAAAGTGTTGTCAATATAATACGCACAACTATATAGAGATACATAGAGATAATTTAAAAATTCATTAATTTAATTACAGTACATTTGAACATTCGATGTGAAATTTTGAAATATCATTTTTATCGTCGCCACGAGTCTGCCTGCAAAATTTCAGCTTATAAGAACACGGGGAAGTGGGTTAAAAATATATCCAAAGTTGTTGTTTTTTTAATCAAGCAGACACGAGTTAATATAAAGGATTTTAAAAACTGCAAGACCTCTTACACACCTGGAGCAGTCCATTAGGGCGCCTCGACAGCATCTGACTACAATCGATTATGCTAATTTTGGCGGGCATGTCCACGTGCAGTGGATGACAGTTCTACGGGAAAACCCTGTTGTGACGTCAGCAAAACATGATACTTCTAATGAAAGGGATGATTTTGCTGAATTTTATCTTCACCCGTGTTTAAGAAAATAACTTAACATTGAGGTGTGCTCGTATTGTTTGTATTAAGCTAAGTTACCACGCAGTGGCGTAGCTGGAAATTTGTACGGGTTTGGGGCCCCGGGGTCTTAACCTCTTTGGGGTGCTCACATACATGGCGGTAGCGTAATATTTAATATGAAAAAAAAAATTCAGACACTAATTTGTGGCCCTTTTCAAATGGGGGCCCGGGTTGACTTACGAATTATGCCCCTCCCCTCCTATACCTATGCAACTGTCGCCATGAGACCAGAAATATGATAATTTAGAATTGAAGTCGGGTTTTAAAAAAAATATTTGTTTATTACAAGTCTGCATCCGTTGTTAAACCTTAGCACTATGTTATTTATAGAGAATTGTTTTTATAAGGACGGACTGATATTCGCCATTTAAAAGATTTTTTTTTCAAAAGAATTTTTATTTGACTTTTCTAAGGGGCGTTACTATTGCTTGGATGAAAAAACACGTTTGTTTATCTCATTATTTCCCCTTTCATTTCCTAATATATTTGGCCTGGCTTCGCAACCACATGTTGAGCACATTACCATTCATATCCCACAATGGAATAACACGAGTGTCTGTAACCCTTTCCTATTTTACAAATGAGTTGAAGAGTCTCATCAGAGGCGTAGCTAGATAGACGCGTGTGGGGCCCCCAGGGGGAAGTGGAGATGATTCCATTTCAGGTCGCTGTTCAACTCTGATTTCCAGTGATTGGTCAGCCATAAGTTCAGACGAAAGCCACTTTAAGCGCATGCAACAAGTCTGTTTCCCGGGGGGGGGGCGTCTGCCCCTCTCACCTCACCATTAGTTACACCTTCGAGCCACACATATATATAACATGAGTGATTCAAAGAACAGCTGTCGACCATGTAAAATATTTTACAATTTCTTATTCATGGGATGCTGAAAATTAAAAGGGAATTAATTTTGAGACGTGGGGTCACGTGATTAAAGGGAAATAACACCATTTGAAAATTCGCAGTTTGACAAAGCGAGAAATGGGTGAGTTACATGATTAGCATATTTTTCAACCGTATATTAAATTATGGAAATCAATAATAAATTAGGAACCAAATTATCATAGAATATCAGCATTAATTTTAGAAACTTTTGGAACGAGGTAGGGAGAAGGGGGAGGGTGAAGGGGGAGGGAGAAAGGAAAGGGAGACACGTGGAGAGAAACATAGAAAGAGGCTAAGAAAAAGCTATAGAGATGGGAGAGCGAGAAAGGAGAGATAGAGAGAGAAGGAGAGGGAGAGAGATAGAGACAGAGAAGGAGGGAGAGAGGGGGGAGAGACAAGAATATGTTTATATATTAAGCGATGTAGAAGAGATAAAGAATTGCAATAGAAGTAATATAGAAATTACATAGATGTGATATAGAGGCGATATCATATAAAAGTGATATCTTGGCCATATCGAAGTGATATAGAAGTTATATAATTTTGTAAACAAAATGAGGGGTAGGACTGCAATCAGGCTTATACAAAATTCAATGGAAAAGACGTAAACAAGGTAAGGGTTAGCCTGACCGGACGTAACAACACAGCGAACGTTTCGGCAAAGAGCCTTTATCAACGAACATACAAGACACAAACAAAACGAAAATAAAAATAAAAAATGAAAAATGAAGGAACTTAGCTGCTGTGAAATCCAAAGTATCCAAAGAAAAAGTTACCGTTTCGAGCTTGTTTCAACCATATTGATGTTTTGGCTGGCGAGAAATTGACAAAATACTGATATTTTATTAGGGTTATTCGGATTTTCCAGGAAAACCAGTAAACCTTTTTCTTTGGATACTTTGGATTTCACAGCAGCTAAGTTCCTTCATTTTTCATTTTTTATTTTTATTTTCGTTTTGTTTGTGTCTTGTATGTTCGTTGATAAAGGCTCTTTGCCGAAACGTTCGCTGTGTTGTTACGTCCGGTCAGGCTAACCCTTACCTTGTTTACGTCTTTTCCATTGAATTATATAATTTTGTAGTGATATAAAAGTGATATAGATGAGACATATAAGTGATATAGAAATGATATCTATGTAATATAGAAATGATATTGTAGAGAAATGTCCCATTACAGCGATGAAAGATTCTGCCCTTAAATCGGTGCTCAAACTAAAGCAGTTGGCCTCTAGGTTCGACAATCCGTGGCAGTGAACCATTTACTGCCTCCTCTCACGGAGTCCCACACCAGAGTTCACGTCTGCCGGAAGGGAAGTGCCACATCTGCGCAGTGGAACATAATCTCAGTCTTACTATGCTGCCCTGTCGCACCGGGTGAACGCGGCATTAACCGCGAGCCCGATAGAGTTTGATAGAGGTCAAAAGGTCACAGACAGGATACCCGACATGCAGTGCGACGATCGGTGACATTTCGGACACATGTGTAACTAGGAAATTCGGACGTGTGGATGACATGACATTTGAGACAACCGAAGGGATGGCGTTAGGGCTTTTGTACTGATGACATTTTAACACGTGTGTAATATTTGAACCCATAAAACTCGATGATCAACAAAACACCGCGATGAGTTTCACTTAACGTCACGGCTGTACCCTGACTCTAGTCTGACATCCTATCTACTTGTTTAACGGCTGTACCCTGACTCTAGTCGGACATCCTATCTACTTGTTTAACGGCTGTACCCTGACTCTAGTCTGACATCCTATCTACTTGTTCACTCACTATGTTAATCCCTTTGAAATATTCTCAAAGTGCGCCAAGACACCGCGGTCCGGCGACACCAGGTGGCGTCTGGACTTACGGATCTGCTGCTGTGTATACGCTTTTATAGTATCGAATTAATTAACGCTTTCTTTTACAGCGACGAACACAAATCTTGCTAGACCTGCATGTTCATGGCGCTATGATATTCTAAAACTCTATCAAATAAACAAAAGTCTTTAAAGTTTTCAAAAATGTGTCTTCGTTGTCGAATTCTGTTTAAAAAAGTTCATAAGTCTGATCCAAAATCTTGGCGCCGCCGATTCAAAAGAGCGCTCAGCAAGGGACTAAACTCCTGTGTTCATCGACTTTTGGGACCTTCAGAAGAGACTGTGTAGAAGACGTATCAAGCTATTTACTTCTAATTGCCCGCCCCCAACGTTTAGATAATCCTATTAATTTGAGACATTCCCAACAGTATGACATCCCCTGACATCAAGGTATTCCCCACCATGGCAGGTGTTTAATATATTATTCCCTTTTCAAGATACTTTCAACCGCTAAGTTTAGAACAAAGAGGGAAATCGTCCTCTTACTTATTTAATAATGATAATAATAATAATAATAAAATGATAATTTATATAGCGCTGTATCCCAGCTAGGGGCCGGGCTCACAGCGCTTTAGATCTACATGGAGATAACAATACATATATTAATTAAATAAACATTCATATCATACTAACTACATAAATGACAATACATAGTACATCAGCTACGTTAATCATGAAAAGAAATGTTGTTTCATTAATTTTCAAAATAAAGTTTGAAAAGATGTGTCTTAAGTGCAGTCTCGAAGGACTTAGCAGTTTAAATACTACGGATGTGTAATGGAATAGAATTCCATTGTTTGGCTGCACAAAAAGATATTTGTACTGTATGGTATGGAGCCTTTGTATGGAATCGCGCAATCTCAATGGATATTGACTGTTATTAGGACACCCTTATTTTACTTTTACACACACACACACACCGTGGTTAAACATACACTGTAAAGTATGAAAACTTAAATACCAAGAGAACTCAGATTTTAAGAAATGAAAACTAAACTAAAAAACAAGTAATAAAAAATCGAATGAGTATTTAAACGCTATTTCCAACAAAGAACTTCCGATTTTTTTTTCAAGGGAAATCTTTCTGGATTACAATAAAAGTCATTTCAAATCAGTAATTCTGAAACTAAACACAATATGACGTCATATCCCCTCACGCTACATCACACCAAGAATGTGTCAATATAATGCGCACCACGCAACAATCTAACATTAGCATTCACAAAACGGGAAAACCCCTTTAACTATCAGTTTATATTACATAAAAAGTCATATCAAATCAATAATTATGAAAGGAAACAAAATAATTGCTATAAAAAAAAGCTGTTAAAATAACGGGAGTCGAACGAAAAGAGCTTTTTAAAAATTCATTGTCCAACATTGTTCTAAATATTATTAGTTACCGTTTCGAGCTTGTTTCAACCATATTGATGTTTTGGCTGGCGAGAAATTGACAAAATACTGATATTTTATTAGGGTTATTCGGATTTTCCAGGAAAACCAGTAAACCTTTTCTTTGGCCCGTGTACATCCTTGGGACACCCTTAAGATATTGTCAAGACCCGACCCGCACGGTTCAGGAGGAGTTGTTGTTCAAAGCTCGAACAGACTGGCCAGACATTTCAAATATATAAAATTTAAAAGCAATTGTTCCAAAGAAAAATCGCCCACTACTGGTCTAGTAAATGTTGTTGCTGTTACTTTATATCCCCGCATACTCCAGATTTGGACTCCTGAGATCGCAGTGACGGTGGGGGTTAAACCCTCGGCAGGTCAGTGATGATCCCACGCTTTGCGGCGATCTAAACCATAGAGACTCGTAAGCTTTGCCGTGGTGGCGTCAAAGTGATACTATGTTGATAGCGAGTCACAGTAGGAAATTCCACACCTCCCTCGGGAGGCACACTTTAGTGGGAGGCGTTTTCGACCTAGTGTCCTGGACGCCCAGGCGGCCGCTTGTAGCAGCGACCGCTCCGGGGGGGGGGGGGGCTTCTCAGTCTTTACGTCCCTTAGGGGGCCAGAGGGCTGAGGGGGTTTTCCGGGAAGCCCCATGAAGAGCACAGGTTCGGGACTGCTGATTTTCTTCCACATGTAGGATTTTCAGTGAAACTCATCATTGGACATGCACGTCTTTAGTCTATAGTACAGCCGTGACGTTAAGTGAAACTCATCATTGGACATGCACGTCTTTAGTCTATAGTATAGCCGTGACGTTAAGTGAAACTCATCATCGGACATGCACGTCTTTAGTCTATAGTGCAGCCGTGACGTTAAGTGAAACTCATCATTGGACATGCACGTCTTTAGTCTATAGTATAGCCGTGACGTTAAGGGAAACTCATCATTGGACATGCACGTCTTTAGTATAGCCGTGACGTTAAGTGAAACTCATCATCGGACATGCACGTCTTTAGTCTATAGTGCAGCCGTGACGTTAAGTGAAACTCATCATTGGACATGCACGTCTTTAGTCTATAGTATAGCCGTGACGTTAAGGGAAACTCATCATCGGACATGCACGTCTTTAGTCTATAGTATAGCCGTGACGTTAAGTGAAACTCATCATCGGACATGCACGTCTTTAGTCTATAGTATAGCCATCAATATTGCCATATCTGACCCGTGAGGCATGGTTTCCCGACCCCTGGAATGGACTCTTTGGGAGAAGCTGAATACGCCGGAAATGACCAGGAGAAACTGTTTGAGGCCAATAATAATAATAAAAGTATTAGTAATAGTAACTTAATAATAATAATAATAATAATCCCTTTTTAGACCATGACGGGCCACCACTAACGAGCAAGGGATTGTGTGGCTAGCACAATGACCTGAGGCAAGGGATTGTGTGGCTAGCACAATGACCTGAGGCAAGGGATTGTGTGGCTAGCGCAATGACCTGAGGGAAGGGATTGTGTGGCTAGCACAATGACCTGAGGGAAGGGATTGTGTGGCTAGCACAATGACCTGAGGCAAGGGAGTGTGTGGCTAGCACAATGACCTGAGGCAAGGGATTGTGTGGCTAGCACAATGATCTGAGGCAAGGGATTGTGTGGCTAGCACAATGCCCTTTGGCCTCGCCGGTACCGAGACTCAACCCCGTGACTCTCTTCTTGCCCTTAAGGCGGTGGTCTAGCTGGTAGCGCGCTGGGCTGTCGTACCGAGTTTATAGAGAGTGACGGGTCCGAGCCTCGGGGCTGGTAATGCTTCCGAGCTCACCCAGCGCCAAATGGGTACCTGACATCGGGTTGGGAGGGTAAAGGCGGCTGGGCGTTGTGATAGCCCCACGATCGTGTACGACTTGGCTAATCTTTACTTGATTTCGTTTTCAGGTCAATGACCTCAGGGAATTATGGCCGCCCCAATGATAAAATATAGAAATGCCCTCCAATGGTGTGGATGAATCAGAGACACTTTGGAACACAATGATATTCTTAGTGCCAGGAAATAGTCAGATTGTGGGCGGTCATTCTGGGGAGGGGCGACTTAATTTTTGGGATTAACTCTCGCGCATATCCTTAGGAGATTAAGTTTGGGCGTTAAAGCAACATTTGTGGAACTGGTTAAACCCGCGGGGACATCTGGGGAATTACGCCTGTGTCTGGAGCAGAAGACCAAAAGTGCGCAGCACGTCTTGAGAGAACATGCGACAGGACGTGCGCACCGCATGACACCCAGCATGTGGCACTGTGCCGCACCGAATTAAGCAGCGTGACGTTTGGAACAAAGACAGAAGCAGTGTTGCGAAGTCTAAGTGCCAGATTTTCCCAGGCAGGAGTCAAAAAAATTCCCAAATTGGGCTAAAAATTCCCACATGCATTAAAAACTTGGGAAAAAACTGAAAAGTGGCAACTTCAATTAAATGCTTTCGCATTCATTTTAATGACTTTGGACTTCCAAATTAAAAAATAATAAATATTTATGTATTTTTAAGGCTATTCTTAATAGAGTACTTTCAATTTTTATTTAATCTATACGTTTTTATTTAACAACTTGGCTACAAAGCCAAAATATAGATTATACTTTTAAATTTTAACATTATGAAGTTTTTAAAAAGTTATTTGGATACTCCTGTAATTTAAATTTGTCTGTGATTGATAAAAATATTTTTTTAAAAAAATGAATGCTTTGAAATTTATTAATAATGAATCAATCATACATGGTTACATAGTTTGTTATATATTTACATAGTATTAATGATTTGGTCCTATATATGTAACAAACATTTTANAGGGGCCGTCCATAAATGACGTCACGCACCTAGGGGGGAGGGGGGTCACACTTTTGTGACGATGCGTGACGTGGGGGAGGGAGGGGGGTTGAAGAAATGTGACGTCACATCGAAAGGGTAACTTTAAATAAAACTTCCACTGAAATATTTGGTCACTTAAAATTTATTTAATGACTTTAAAAAAAAAAAATCAATGCTTCTCAAAGTGCTGGTCGATAGGCTATCAAACGCCGGTTGGCGTAAGTTAACAAGACACGAAAATTAAATATAATTATAATTCTTAAGTTTGAGAATTCACAAGAGAGCATACGAAATTGTAACCCTGCGTCGTTTGATGTTGACATCAAAGCTTTTGTAATGTAACCGCAGTTTCGATTGGTTCACTCGTGGCAGGAGTGTGCGAACTTTTTTTTGTCGGTGATCCCCCCCCTCCCCGAAACTGCTACTGGTGAGTTTTACAAACAGGACAAGTGTCTAAAAAGATCTGAATAGAATTATATGTAGATATTTTAAGTCAAAACGACACCGAATATCCATTTGGGCGGGGGGAGGGGGAGGGGAATCTATTTGATACAATAATAAAAGTTTTAAGTTTGATATAGTTTTTCGATTGGTTTTTGGTCAAATGCCTCTGGCCATTCTAAATATAATAATAAATGTGTACATTTAAAATTAATCAAAAGTATTCACTAACTTTATTTAATGCATCAAATTCTCGACATCGCAATTCGAGAGGAGCACAAAATAACTCTCTTCCGAACTCAGTTTTGAAGGCATTTATTTTAATTTTGACAGAAAGGATACTTGATACAGTCAAGTCATGTTGATTAAGATTATTGTCACTTTTGTCAATATAACTGAAAGTAGGTTGGATTTAGATGTCTTCGTATTGTATGTAAATAAGAAATCAACATATAGATCTATAACAAATTTAACAAATGCATTATCTGGAAGGAACCGGTTCAATAGCGTACACGTACACATGACGTATTTGAATATATCTAGTGGAGTGGAGTGGATGTTATATGTCCCAAATGAGTCTGCATTACCCCCAAAATTTCCCTTTTGACCCCAGATGTTATTTTAAAAAAGTATTATTTTAAAATAACTTTTTTTTATATAAACAAAGAAGTTACAAGTAATGATTTATAGTCAATGCTTAATTTGTATGCATTAAAATAAAATATAATCTAAGGATGTTAAAACATTTCGTTTTTTAAAAAAAAAAAATTTATTTTGAAGGCCGGTTAAAAAAAGTTAAACGGTTTGAAAAAACGGACCGAATAGGATACCTAAATATTAAAATTATAAAAGTTTAAGTTTAAATTAACAATACTGTTAACCCAAAAGTAGCGAATTCTAGGAAATTTTCTATGCCCACAATGATGGAGCATAGCCCCCAAGAGTTCCCTTTTTACCCCAAATGAGATAATTTATTGGTGACATTATATTTACAACTGTTGTGTGACGTACGTGAAATCCCGAAGAAGAAAGAATTGAAAAAAAACAACCAAAACAAACAAACAAACAAACAAACAAACAAACTTGTGAGCTTCGGAGTTAAAAGTTATGATAATGTTGGATATTTTAATAATGTCATAGTATTTCATTCCTCAACTTGCAAGAATTCCTGTATTTTGCGACGCACAAGATGGCACCCTACTTTCCTGCACAAATGTGGGGTTCATACAGAATGGGACATTTTCCTCTTCCAGCGCCTACCTAATAATTTTTAGAAAACATGAGATGTGATATCAATGTGATAATTTTAGATCAAATACCTTTGATGTGCATATACTTAGCAGGGAAACTGTCATTAGAAGATCGAAATCAATTTGAGGAATTGTCTTGTATCTATATATTCTAGGTCTATAAAAAATGCAATGATCCTTGTAATATCAATAGTCACATTCGCGAGCTTAATCACGAAGGTTAATCACATCAATGGCTTTTGACATTACCGCTGCATTGTTCGTTCGCTGTCTTGCTATGCCATGGCAACTAAACATTTTTTAAAAAAATGTAACATATAAAACAAGCCGAATGCATACTTAATCTTATAGGGTTTTAAGCTGTGTAGGGGCTCATTAAGCTATCAAATAAGTACAGAGAAAATCATGCCAAAACGGGAAAAGAATGCAATGGTACCTGGTGAAATGGAAAAATTCTTGCCGGTCGTCTGATACGAAAACGTTTGAGAATTACTGGCTTACAATTTATTTAATTTATTTAATATCTTTTACATAGCTTCACTCATGTTACGATAATACAATGTAGACCTACAATAAATAAATACTTAAATGACAAAAAAGTGATTTGAAACATTCTATTTTTAAATAGAAAAAAAAAATTTTTAGGGGGGGGGGGTCAAAGTTTTGTGACGTACTTTTTGAGGGGGGATCAACGATTTTGTGACGACGCGTGACGTAGGGGGAGGGGGTAAAAAATCGCCCAAAATCGCGTGACGTCATTTATGGACGGCCCCTTATGATGATTCGGGCTCAGACTAATTAATTATATTATTTAATGGTAATACATTTAGCCTACACAATCTAACCTTAAACTGTCAGTGACAATGTTGGGAAAAACCTTGCCAAAACGTCAGGAAAAACCTAGATCCGAAATAAAAAAACCTAGACACGCTAAAAATAAACAAACATTACGTCAAAGAGCCTCCCACCACATCAAAACACAAGTATTTCTTATTTGAAAATGAGCATGTTTCAAATTATTTCATTTTATTTTCATTCAAGAATGTATTTAATTTTTAAAATTGGTCAATCTAAAAAATTCCCATTTTTTTAGGCAAAATCCTTAAAAATTCCCCAATTCCCATTTCTCAAAATTTGGCTAAAAAATTCCCACGATTAGGGAAATTTCCCCCGACTTCGCAACACTGGACAGAAGGGACACAACTATGGGAGGTCGTATTTTTAACGTCGTGTGATGTTAGATGTACAGTTAAGTGATTTTAAATGTACCATAGTCTAATGTTAGGGGTCCAGTTTAGTGGGCAATTCATCCCCGTTGTACCGGAAGTCAGTAGCAGTTAAATTGGTTTACATATTAACGCTTCTGTTTTTTGTCTTTGACAAGCCATGCAGTCACCAAATAAGTTTTTAAAAAAACAAAAAACAAACAAACAAACAAACAAACCAAGATTGTTTATCGCCCCATCAACTGTTGCTGGTTATTTGGGTAGAGGCTTTTGTCCCGGCCGCTGCACGGACACGTTCGAGACGTGTCCCCTCTTACAGGGCCCTTAGTCTTCCGTGTTATCTCGTGGAGTTTAAGGCCTTTTGGGATCAAGTACCGAGGCTTAAGTTCCCCATCAACATTCGTCTAAATTTGGCACATTTGAAGAGGGACAGGATGGGGGGATGAAGGGTCCTTTCTGAGGTTCATGGTCTCTGGGATCTACAATGGGGTCCACTCGGGGGGTTCACAGTGGGGTCCTCTCTGACGTCAAAGCTGGGGTCCACTCTGGGACACACTCTGAGCTTCCCCCTTGAGGTCCACTGTGGTCCAGTCCGGTGTCCTGGCTGCCAATAATTGTGAACTCCTCTCTCATGTTGCACAAACATTCCCAAAACTATTTCCTCTGACGATACATGCACACAATGGAAGTGTGTAGTTCTGTCTGTCGGCAACTCCACGTGATGAGTCCCCACGTTTATTGTTAAGTCCGCGCACTATCTCAACGTGTTGTACTGTACAATCATTCATACACATGACTTTTAACCGTCTAATGTACACATAGAAAAATACTAATTATGGCTCCGCAAGTAAACGAGTTTTATCTTTATTCAACTTCAACTAATTGTGGAAAACTAACTAAATATTTGCACACTTGGTGCACATTGTTTCTAGACGACCGAATTAAGCAGCGTGGTGTTTGGAACACAGACACAAGGAACACAACTATGGGATGTTAGATGTAAATTTTTGGTTTTAGAAGTAATTTTGTGTGATTTTAAATAAACATGCGGTGCTTGGTCCCATCTTTACAATGAGTCGTGAAATGTATTGTAAGGTCACAACTTAGCAATGACCTGTGATATGAATTGTATGGTCCCAACTAGGGAATGAATTTCATGATTTAAATTGTATGGTCCCAACTAGGTAATGAATTTCGTGATATGAATTGTATGGTCCCAACTAGGGAATGAGTTTCGTCATATGAATTGTATGGTCTCAACTAGGGAATGAGTTTCGTGATGTGAATTGTATGGTCTCAACTAGGGAATGAGTTTCGTGATTTGAATTGTATGGTCTCAACTAGGGAATGAGTTTCGTGATATGAATTGTATGGTCCCAACTTGGCCATGTGGTAAACATGGTCAGGTCTGACTCAACAGCCGTCCTCTTCAGGCCATCTCCAGCTAACAGGATTACCATCAAGTGCTGTTGGTCCTATCTCACGGTGTACATCTTCTGATAACATGGCCGCGATCATTTGGGGGGGGGGATGTCGGTAGAAATAGATTGATAAAGACTGAACAGGGCTTAAGTAATAAAGTAGTAACAGGCTCAGGCAGTGGCGCGGTAAAGGGGTGCGTCCGACGTCCCCCCCCGGGCCGACCTAAGGGGATCGGAGGCCCTAGGCGAAGTGAGTTTGGCGGCTCTATATGTAATTATTTTTTGTAATAGAAAAATAAAATAATAAATATGTGCGAGGCCCCCCGCTAATGATGAGACTAATAGGAGGCCCAAGCGAGCTGCCTAGTTTGACTAAGCTTAAAGCTGGCCCTTCCACCCCGAGCGGAAGACTTTCAAATGAGAGGTCCGACGGAGATCTGCTTTATATGTCGAAGGGGTGCGGGAATAAAACTTTGCCACGCCCCGGGATTCGGAACGGTCAGTAGTCTTGACTGTTTTGGGGGTGGGAGAGGGGGAGAGGCGCTAAAAAAGCGTTTTTTTAAAAAGCAAATAATAATAATTATTATTATTTTTTTAAAAGGAAATTTCTTTTAATGTATTTTGCTCATGGACTGACAGAGGCGGATATTGATGAGGAAATTATGTGTGCGTGTGGGCTACAGTGTTATGTGCAGTATTTCCCAATAAAAAAAAATTGTGCAAAAAAGAAACGTGTCCTTTTTAACTTAAACACCTTTCTCGGACGATCATTTTTTGAACAGCGACCTTTCAGGATGATAGATGGCCACACGAGCTATGTTTTAATATATTTCAGTCCTGCACTGACGAAATGGCGACCCCAGCTTGGCTTTGATGCTAATTCTATATGCTGAGGCACAAATTATGAAGTACGTGTATAGCTGCGAGCTTGCTAGAGGGTATGCATGTGCTACAATAACACGTAGTCTCATTGCTAGAGGGCATGCATGTGTTACAATAACACGTAGTCTCATTGCTGGAGGGCATGCATGTGTTACACTAAACGCGTAGTCTCACTCAGACATAGTTTGTCACATTCCAACATCACATTATTCAAACTTTTCTATCACAATTACCACCATAATAATAGCCATCATGTGAAGTCAGACACTCGCTGTTAATTTAAAGGATCAGTATAATGAGATTAGGAATGATTTTTTAAAAAAAATTATTTTAAAAGTTCGAGTTATTTCCTATTACGTTCCACTCAATCTGCGCGGCTGCGCATATATCATACCGACGCCGCACAGCAGTTTTTAATTACCGCGCGGCAACATTTTTGATAAGGATAATATAGTATCCGTGTTTGTGGGATGTAAACATCCTGGACAAAGTTGGGATGGTTAATGAAACGTATAAAAACAATTGGGCATGATTGTAACCAGCAAAGTGCAACATCAACAGTAACCATGGAAACTTAAACATCAACAGTAACCGTGGGAACTGCAACATCAACAGTAGCCATATGAACTGCAACATCAACAGTAACTATGGGAACTGCAACATCAACAGTAACCATGGAAACTTAAACATCAACAGTAACCATGGAAACTTAAACATCAACAGTAACCATGGGAACTGCAACATCAACAGTAGCCATATGAACTGCAACATCAACAGTAACCATGGGAACTGCAACATCAACAGTAACCATGGGAACTGCAACATCAACAGTAACCATGGAAACTTAAACAAAATCTGTTACCATGACGGCTTAACCACCACCCTCAAATCCCCCCCACCCCACTCCCACCCCCGCGGTAGTCACATTTTGAATGAAGCTTCAGACTTTGGCGCGGGTGTAAACCCCCTAAGTAACAAATAGAACCATACGACATCGAGACACTGGTGCGCACATTCAGCCGGTGCCGCACCGTGCACACACACAAACACCCAGGAAGACTAACTTACCTTTGCGACAGGAAGAGCCCCAGCTCCGACTCACTGCATTTCGACAGGTCGATGGGGCTGATGGACAGGGAGGGTGACACAGGGGATAAGGGGATGGCTGACAAGGTGTTGGTCATAATCATGACTGCGGGCTCCGTTTTCTTGCCGGAAACAGCGCACAAAGTTAAATGTTCGTGTGGAGTCCTCGGTCCGAGGATTGGATCTGATGCTGATGTATCAGGAGGGGTAGGGTGGGGGGGGGGGCGTCCAACGTAAGTTTCTGATGTCACGTGACAGTCACAAATCTGAATTTTTCCTCAGCAGTCACTGGGCGTTATTTCCAATATAAAATATAAAAACGGGCTGCAAGAGTTTTTTGTTTTTGTAGAACTGACAACTGGTAGCAGACTTCTGCTAATGACGTCCATGAGATTTGTTTTGTTAGCAGCTGGGCTTCGCGTGAGCGGCTACTCGTTGGATAATCGTCCCCAGCTGATGGTTGATGATTGAGGGCAACACATCAAAATAAGGGCGTATAAATTATAATACTGTAGGTATAAGGTTTCGGACACGCCCAAAAAGTTACATATCAATGGGCGGGTAATCCAGGCAAGAAGACGTTCATGTTGTTTTTTTTAAAGTAATTTTTCGTGGCGTTGTTTTTTCAATCCACTTTAGTCCTTCTCGTTACAGCAGCCGAACGATAGATAGATCTACTCCTTTTGAAATCACAAACTTTGTTTTTGCACCTTAATAAAAATAAAATAAATAAAAAAATTATAAGAAATATTATAGGCACACGCTTATAGCACACGGCACTATGTTTACAACGCAAAACTCATTGAAAATTCTCCATCTACCACACTTGGTCGCGAAGGCATGACATTAAAAAAAAAAGAAAAGAAAATGAAAAGTGCCACTAGAAGATATCTGATAGTGACTGTCACTCTACTGTGCTGTGCTCATCAATAAGTTTATTATACCACTATCACACTTGCAGTCCATGGGCCTTTACAGATGGTTCACCGCCGGGCAGCGGCTAGTAAACGGAAAAAAAATCTCAACGTGGTGACATACACTTAAGACAAAAGTAATCCAGAAACGTCCCCAACCACTCGCGCGGCCGACTTGATGTCTTCAGGCGTGCGACCATGTAAGAACAGAACACTCGTAATCGTGAACCATGTCAAGATGGAGCAACTCAACAACGGGCCGACAACCGAGCGCCGCACGTTTGTTCACTTAAAACAACTTGTCCACATGCATTATCTCCCCGCTACCGAATGTACAAGAAAGGATTTAACTTATTCCATCTTTGGTTCGTGCGGGCCCGAGTTCTTCACCTCGAAACAGCCTCATCAACAGATGTGAGATGAGGACGAACAAACAAATAAACAACCCCAGCAAACACTCGGGTAGAATAGACCACACAATGAAATGCTACCAACAGAAGAGATAAGCAAGAGAGAGAGAGAGAGAGAGAGAGAGAGAGACTTTCGGGGCTGGCTGGTTTAATACATTTTTCTCCTTCTCTTCTTCTTGCTGTATCATCAGGGCGTAAGTCGACACATGATTGTGATTATTATTGTGAGTGATAAAATGTTTGCCTTGACAATTATCCGATATCGCACTAGGAGGGGGAGGGGTGGGTTGGTGAGGGGGGTAGGAGGGCGCTCAAGGAAGACAACTGGACAGAGTACGACGGGGAGGTAAGTCAAGAAGGGACTTGTCTGCCCTTTGGGGACGCCTCTCCAAACCCCTTGGCCAGGATAACGAGGCGCTCTCAATGACGTCACTGCCGGTAATTTTTTAAACATTATTTTTCAAAGGTTATTTCTGCTTCTAATTGTTATCATTGCTAACTTGGTAGTGGGTGCCTCTGTGCTGTTAGTGATGGTGGGGTGCGGTGACAAGGGGTGGGGGCAGCGGGGGAGGGGAGATCCGGNGGGGGGGGGGCTGAACTATGCATCGGGGTTCTTCTTGATGGAGGGCGGAAAAGTTAAAAGAAAGACCACCCGGGGCGTCACAAAAAAGTGTTTGCGCATCAGCTAAATGTTGTTGACACGACATGCTGAAGGCGGGACTTCGATGGGTGATCAGAGGGCTGATGGGCTGAGTGCATACACAGGTGACGACTAGACGCCCAATGACCACTAGATGCCCAAACGACCAATAGATGTCCAAATGACCACTAGATGCCCAAATGACCACTAGATGTCCTAAGGACTACTAGATGTCCAAATGACTACTAAGAGGTCTAGTGACCACTAGATACTTAAATAAACATCCATCACTGTATGCCACGCCTCTGATTTTAACCCTACCACATTTTATTATATCCCCGGGACGACTAAAAAGTGTGTTTCGTTTTTACAAATAAGACCGCGTCAATTCCAATATTTAGACTGTTAGTGAAACCTTACAACCCGAGTCTCTTTAAAAAAATACTTCATGAAAAATCTGACACTTTATGAAATGCAGTGGCGTAGCTAGGGATTTGAGGGCCAAGAGGGCTTGGTCTCTTTGGCGGCCCGGGGTGGAGGGACATTTTCCTCTTTGGGAACTCCATCATTTTGACCGATGGAGTAATATATGAAGGTAAATGTTAAAAAAATATTTTCAGCCACTCCTTTTGGGCCCCCGTTCAAGTGGGGGCCCGGGAGGATTTTCAAATTTGGATCCCGCTCCCCCCCTCCTCTAGCTACGCCACTGATGAAATTTTCTCTATTGGAAGATTTATTGCTGAGAATGTTTTTTAAAAATTAATTCCGTGATTGAAGGCATTTCCATATTAATATTAACCACTAGCTCACTGCTAGCTTTGAAAAGTTTTAAGTGTTGAGGATGGGGGATACATTTTTTAATCCGTGAAACAAACAAAAATCGTGATGGTATTTGTGATGAAGAAAAAAGGGAGCCCGCCCTTAACTGAGAAATGTTGCATTGTGTTACAGTTACAGCAGTCTTCAAATATTTGGTTTCACACCACGAGATGATGACGATATTAATAAACTACCATGAGTCTGTACAAAAATGGATGCCGTTATCACATGATCAAGTTTCAATGGGGAGAAAAATACCGGCAATAAAAATTAAATACCAGTCGAGGGGATCTGCAGGGACAAAAGGAAGAAGTGGGTGGGGGTCATAGGGGTCCCCGGGTAGCGTTGGGCCAGTGACGCACATAGAGGGCTGGATACGGGGCCCGTGGTAAAGGGCATTCTCAAAGGCAAGCGGGTCTTAAAGAACGTCATTAGTGGGAAATTTTTAAATTTGAAAAAAAATATTTTTTTAAATTATTTTTTTTTGGTGTGTGTGTGTGGGGGGGGGGGCGCTGGGTTTGAGATGAGTTTTAGGGCCGATGGAGAGATAGGATAGTAGAAAGTACCGTCACCTGACCCGGTTTGTTTGTGTTTGATGGCGGTCAACCAAGCGAGACGACGCGACCATTCGCCGTGACTGACTGGTTCCCACTACGACCTACCTGTGTATGTCTTTATTTCGCTAACTAAAGACTGATATATTTTTTATTAATTTTTTTTTTAATAAAGCGGCCACAAGGGAGAGCATTCATCCCTTCAGACTCTTCAAATCTAAGCTTCAAATCAGAATACATCACTCGGTAAACACTCGGTTATTCCTGGTTATCACATCTAGTTGTCCTCGTAGAACGTCGCTTTTTTTATTTTGTAACTCTTGGATTTTTAGACTAATAAAAGAGAAAACAGAGATTTGAAGAAAACAAGAGCAAGGTGAATATTCACAACCAAGGGTACCTCAATTTCTGACATAACTAAACCCAGAAACAATAGAGGATAGAAGAGCAAAAATCAACATAGTAATAATACATGATGCCTTGGAAATAAAAACACAACAACAATCTAATTCTCAATCGGATAGATATCAGGATAAAAATACTTTCCTCCCCCCATTCGCAAGAAAAAACGCATACAAATTCTCTTTTTTTTTCCCGTTTGAAATTCGGGCGTGAAATGTGTTGCCTGGACTAAACAAGACTGCCGCACACAAAACACTAATAAACACGCAAGACCCGAAAAAAACATGCAGAAACGTAGGACGTAGTAATCTTCTGTTTAGTAGTAGGGTCTGCAATACTATTAGACAAGCCAACAAGACATTTGACTGAGTTGACAGTGAGCAATGTATCAAACAAGACAAGACATTTGACTGAGTTGACAGTGAGCAATGTATCAGACAAGACATGGCATTTGGCTGAGTTGACAGTGAGCAATGTATCAAACAAGACATGGCATTTGACTGAGTTGACAGTATCCATGGGTTTTATAACATGTTCTTTTTTTTCTGGCGATACGCAAGCGTGTAGTGTGAGTGTACGCAAGCGTGTAGTGTGAGTGTCCGCAAGCGTGTAGTGTGAGTGTACGCAAGCGTGTAGTATGAGAGAGCCGTGACAAGAAGATTTAAAGATAGAATTTTCAAGGGACCCCCCCCTCCACATTTGAAGGGTTGGAGTGAGTTTATTTCGCCATTCGTCTCACTATTAATTACCATAAGATATTTTAAAATTATTTAATGTAATATAAATTATAATTTTAGCATTTGCTCCTTCACACGAAAAAAAGAGTATTTAAATGAGAAATAATATTATTTTGGCTGCGGAAATTAACGATTAATTTCACGATTAATCGTGAAACTGTTTAACAATTAATTTTTTTTTTACGATGAATGGACCCATAACTTACAAATTATTGGAATTCAAAATGTAAAATAAATAAATAAACAGCGGCCGATGAACAATATAAAAATTTCCAAACGGTTACAAAAACAGTTTGGTTTTAAACTATTGACTGATGGGAATGTTCAAAATCAAAATGTTGATAAATATTGCCTACCATGATTCTAACGCTTCACCTACTTATCAAATCAAATGAACAGCGTATTAAGGTAATGGCATTAAAAGAGTCTGACTCAGAGAAAGAAAATGACGACAGCTCTTCTGATGAATTACTGCATTACAAATAGAGATGAAAGTTCCGGAATCCATTAACCCTCTACAATGGTGGTTACTTAATGAACAGCGATATCCGATAATGTCGTTCCTTGCCAAGACCATTTTGTGCATACCAGTTACCTCAATTCCATGTGAATGATTGTTCAGCTCGGCTGGTTATATTGTCGATTAGACCCGCTCATCACTTGAACCAAATAATGTCAACCAACTTGTCTTTTGGCGTCGTTGGTTAAAAGATGACATATAAAGGAGATATTCCAATGTTATTTAGATTTTAAACAAGAATGTTTAATAAGTGACATCATAAAGTTTAATTTTGGCTTTAATCGAAATTAACGATTAATAATCGTTAATTTTGCATAAGTTAACTGTTCCAGCCTCAGCGCTGGCAAAGCCCCCGGGCATTGTGCTAGCCACACAATCCCTGCTCGGTAGTGGTGGCTCAATGACACTTGCGAACGCTACTTCACTTGCCCCATAGGCCATCATGGTGTGAAAAGAGGTTATTGTTATAATTTTAAATTTAAATTAATCGTTAACAGCCCTAAATATTATTAGTGAGAAACCGTGCCAGCTGTGATTGATAACTGCTGGGATTACACGTGAGCATACACGTCATTGCGGGAGTTACTGCACTTCCGACGGTTCATTAGAAGAAAAAAAAGTGGGGTTAGAACAGGGGTATAACTGAAAGGGGGGAGGGGCTAAATAGCATTAGCCCTAGTTACGCCACAGTATAGATTGGGGGGAGGGGGCGGGGCGGGGGACAGGACATAAAAACGGACATACCCCCACTACTTCCTGGAGACTGACGCAGACGACATGTCGGGTTCCAACGATAACCAGGCTGACCTCAATCACATGTTGATATGCCGGCAATTAAAACATAATACCTGGCCGCTCCTGGTGCATAGCCAGCCACGTGACGCCAATGTTTGGGGTGGGGGGGGGCAACGGGCCCTTGGCCCAACGTGACCAGCGACACGTCACAGCAAGTGAGATTTGGGCTTTAAATAGTACATGTAGTTTGGTAGACAGTAATGTTCGTGTGCAAAGTAAATAAAAAAAAAATTAAATCGTGTTCAACGTTTAAGGACATTCATTTTTTGTGTGCAATACTTTACAAAACTTTTCAGCGCGATAATTCTAAACTGCTGCGCGGGGACGGCCAGATACCTGCGCGGCCGCGCAGCTTAAAGGTAAGTTTGTATGGAGGTCCCCGAAACAATTTGCACCCTGACATTGGGAGTAATCACATCTAAAACTTGAGAGTTCTGAAAAAAATGGGTGACTCTTTCTGGTGTGGAGCTTGAGAGAAGGTTTTATAGTTGACTAAATCAAGAACCATTATAAACTTTGTAAGGGTCTGCAACTACTTGGATGAAAGACTGTCAGAAACTTAATTACAAGTCCTTGACAGAGTGAAAGTTATATAAATGTATGACAGCACTTAGCTAAACGTATGTCAGGAGTTAGATAAAGTTATGACAGGAGTTATATAACTGGATTCATGTTGGCGTGTGACAACACTTAGATAAATGTAGATCTATGTCAGGAGTTAGATAAATTTTAATTTATGACGGGACTTAAATAAATGTAATATGACAGCACTAAGATAAATACATGACATCACTTAGATGATAATGACAGCACTTAGATAAACATAGGATAGCATTTTTTAATAAGTCTAGAACACCACTTGGAAATATAAATATCTGCCCTTAAATAAATCAGTAAAGGACAAAACTTGAATAAATACACAGCATTGTCTCCCTTATTGATTGTTTTTTTTTTAATGTAAGTATCTCAATAAAAGGGATCTTGGATTACGTATACGTCAATTTAATAATACGACGCGGCACTTTAAAATATAGTAAACAGATGAGCTACAACCTTATCACGGGAACAGAACCGACTGGTCAAATATATGGATGGCTCAATTATTGCATGAACATAAACACTAGTCAGGAAATGACTACAACACTAGTCAAGAGATGACAATAACACTGGTCAGGAGATGACCATAACACTAGTCATACGGTTGATAAGGATTAAAATATAACCGATTCAATTTAGTATAGCCGGTTCACTTTAGTAGAGAATGTTCACTTAATTAAGTATAGCCGGAACACTCAAGTAAAGAAGGTTCACTTAATTAAGTATAGCCGGAACACTCAAGTAGAGAAGGTTCACTTAATTAAGTATAGCCGGAACACTAAAGTAGAGAAGGTTCACTTAATTAAGTATAGCCGGAACACTCAAGTAGAGAAGGTTCGCAACCACAGATCATATACTGATAAAACAACAAACGAGCGTTGACCGACGGGTTCGAAATTCACTTCCAGATGTCAGCAGTCTAAAAAGAACCAATCAATCCGGATTAAAATTAAACCCCGCCGAGTATCCTCGATTCACCACCAAGTCTGCGCCGCACAACTAATTTGACCACCACAAGACGCACACGCACCGGAGTCTCCAAATATTCCCGCAGAGTCCCGCAGTGACGGACCATTGACCAGGCCTGGCCGGGGATCCTAGAGACTTTCGAATTTCAGCTCGGCGTGCGACCCGGACAACTACCTGGCTAGTGGCATGACAAAGATGTTTCCCCGGGCCCAGGCCCCGGCCCGATGTCGCCTCATCGAATAACTAATGGGATATTCAGCATCAGGGACGAACGTTCACTTAATACCTCGCGATGAATTCATAGTGCGCATTAACTCGGTAATAACCCGCCCTCGACACATAGCTCGGTTACTGTAAGACACGAGCGATTTCACGCCGAAATTTGACAAAAAATTAAACACGCGAAGTGTGACCTTCATTTTATCATATGCATGGTCTCGGCAGGTTGTTAGGGGTGAGGGTGAGATTAATCCTATAATCCCAGCTCAACGAAAAGGTAATTATTGTGTGCAAAAACTAAAGAAATATAACAGGGTCACTTAACTTACATGTAAAAGGTACACGCACACACATTAAAAAAAAAAAAAATTCAAATGTTGATGCAGTATTAAGCCGAGACAGAAAATTGTATGCCACGTTACAGTGCAAGAATAGATCGAAAATATGACATTTCGCATATGTATCATGTTGTCATGAGTTGTTTTTTACGGCCTTCATTGTAGAGTGGAATTTTCCCCACGTCAAAATTGTGTTGCCAAGTTAATTTAGGTAGTATGCTGAGCGGAGTATTGCGTATGGTGTAAGGAGTGAAGATTATAATATAGTTTGTAGGAGTATGATTTACAGTGTAGGCTGTAGGGAGTAAGGAGTACAATAAAGGCTGTATGAAGTAGGTATTACCTCCCCCGAATACAGTATAAGAGCACCATTATTTCTTCCCCCTGCTGTAGTATAACAAATACATTATTACCTCCCCCGCTGTAGTATAACAAATACATTATTACCTCCCCCGCTGCAGTATAACAAATACATTATAACCTCCCCCGCTGTAGTATAACAAGTACATTATTACCTCCCCCGCTGTAGTATAACAAGTACATTATTACCTCCCCCGCTGTAGTACAACAACCACAACACGCCCCCACCTCCCTCATCTGTCCATTTACCTATCCTGCTATCATGCGTGACTAACATGACTG
Source organism: Radix auricularia (assembly GCA_002072015.1). Taxonomy (NCBI): domain Eukaryota; kingdom Metazoa; phylum Mollusca; class Gastropoda; family Lymnaeidae; genus Radix; species Radix auricularia. The sequence goes on along the minus strand of MUZC01000414.1, from coordinate 535,929 downwards.
AGGCCCACAGGTGTTGGTTGGACTTATGGTCCATTATTTGACCAATAACATGTTGCCCTTTTCCAGAGCCTATTATGTTTTCCCAGAGATTGGGCCATTAACGGAAGTTGTTTGAACTATAGTAAAAGGGAGGAAAAGTAGATATTTGTACCAGTACATGGTGATGTTTGTACCAGTACATGGTGATGTTTGTACCATTACATGGTGATGTTTGTACCAGTACATGGTGATGTTTGTACCAGTACATGGTGATGTTTGTACCAGTACATGGTGATGTTTGTACCAGTACATGGTGATGTTTGTACCAGTACATGGGGATGTTTGTACCAG
>MUZC01000414.1:510877-535342 GCA_002072015.1 Radix auricularia | reverse complement strand
GTGTGTACCAGTACATGGTGATGTTTGTACCAATACATGGTGATGTTTGTACCAGTACATAGTGATGTTTGTACCAGTACATGGTGATGTTTGTACCAGTACATAGTGATGTTTGTACCAGTACATGGTGATGTTTGTACCTGTACATGGTGATGTTTGTACCAATACATGGTGATGTTTGTTCTAGTACATGGTGATGTTTGTACCAGTACATGGTGATGTTTGTACCAGTACATGGTGATGTTTGTACCAATACATGGTGATGTTTGTACTAGTACATGGTGATGTTTGTACTAGCACATGGTGATGTTTGTACCAGTACATGGTGATGTTTGTACCAGTACATGGTGATGTTTGTACCAGTACATGGTGATGTTTGTACCAATACATGAATGTTTGTACCAGTACATGAATGTTTGTACCAGTACATGGTGATGTTTGTACCAATACATGGTGATGTTTGTACCAGTACATAGTGATGTTTGTACCAATACATGGTGATGTTTGTACCAGTACATGGTGATGTTTGTACCAGTACATGGTGATGTTTGTACCAATACATGGTGATGTTTGTACCAGTACATGGTGATGTTTGTACCAGTACCTGGTGATGTTTGTACCAATACATGGTGATGTTTGTACTAGTACATGGTGATGTTTGTACTAGTACATGGTGATGTTTGTACCAATACATGGTGATGTTTGTACCAATACATGAATGTTTGTACCAGTACATGGTGATGTTTGTACCAGTACATGGTGATGTTTGTACCAGTATGGTGATGTTTGTACCAGTGCATGGTGATGTTTGTACCAATACATGGTGATGTTTGTACCAGTACATGGTGATGTTTGTACCAGTGCATGGTGATGTTTGTACCAGTACATGGTGATGTTTGTACCAGTGCATGGTGATGTTTGTACCAGTGCATGGTGATGTTTGTACCAGTACATGGTGATGTTTGTACTAGTACATGGTGATGTTTGTACCAGTACATGGTGATGTTTGTACCAGAACATGGTGATGTTTGTACCAGTACATGGGGATGTTTGTACCAGTACATGGTGATGTTTGTACCAGTACATGGTGATGTTTGTACCAGTACATGGGGATGTTTGTACCAGAACATGCAGCTGTTTGTAACAGTACAAGTAATTTTTTGTATGAGTACACATAGATGTTTGTACTAGTACATGGTGATATTTGTACCAGTGCACATAGATGTTTTAACCAGTACCGATAGATGTTTGTACCAGTACAAGTAGTTTTTTTGTATGAGTACACATAGATGTTTGTACTAGTACATGGTGATATTTGTACCAGTGCACATATATATTTTTACCAGTACACAGATGTTTGTACCAGTACACATATATGTTTGTACCAGTACACATAGATGTTTGTACCAGTACACACAGAAGTTTTTACCAGTACACATAGATGTTTGTACCAGTACACATAGATGTTTGTACCAGTACACATAGATGTTTGTACCAGTACACACAGATGTTTGTACCAGTACACATAGATGTCTGTATCAGTACACACATATGTTTGTACCAGTACACATAGATGTTTGTATCAGTACACATAGATGTTTGTAGCAGTACACATAGATGTTTGTATCAGTACACATAGATGTTTGTACCAGTACACATACATGTTTGTACCAGTACACATAGATGTTTGTACCAGTACACATAGATGTTTGTATCAGTACACATAGATGTTTGTACCAGTACACATAGATGTTTGTACCAGTATACATAGATGTTTGTACCAGTACACGCATTAGCTTGTGATTTGCCCAGCATGCAGGATGTTAAATTTTGCCTATTACTTATTTGTAATGAAATTTTGTCCCAGCCATAATGGTCTTTTCATCTATTACGTGTTACAGTTTGTATTCATAAATATCTTAAAACGATATAGTCATTCCCTAATGTTGTTTTTAGCTGGAACATCTCGTTATCATGTGTTTCAATATTTTAAGAGCTTTTTAGAGCTAACGGTAACCGATAATTTGATCTTACAAATATATATATTTTTAATTTATAGAACATTTAAAAAATACAATATTTGTTAAAAAAATGCAATTGAGGTTAAAGTTCACACAAAATTGAACAACTAGCTATGTGTGTCAAGTCTACCTGAAACATTTTGTCTGACAATGGACAGCTAAATGAGCGCAAACGTCAAAAAGTCACGCAAAGCTTCGCGACCGCGGTCACGGGGAGTAAATGCACTCGGCGGGCGGTTCGGGGAGTAACGCTGTGAAGACGAGGAGCGTGGTTCAACTCAATGACGGCACAATGCGCTCGTTAGTGTCATTAGGAAGTGGACGTAAGATTAACGGGGTGGGTTTTCGTCGATTACCAACATACATGCTTCATATCCTAACGGTTTACTCTTGGGTAGGGGGCGGGGGGATGTAAGTCACAATCATGGAAACGCAGTGGAAGTCACAATCATGGAAACGCAGTGGAAGTCACAATCATGGAAACGCAGTGGAAGTCACAATCATGGAAAGGCAGTGGAAGTCACAATAATGGAAACGCAGTGGAAGTCACAATCATGGAAACGCAGTGGAAGTCACAATCATGGAAACGCAGTGGAAGTCACAATCATGGAAACGCAGTGGATGTCACAATCATGGAAACGCAGTGGAAGTCACAATCATGGAAACGCAGTGGAAGTCACAATCATGGAAACGCAGGTTACAGGGGAGTTAAAATGATATCAAGGTCATTCTGTGTCCGGTCATGTAATGACCACCAAAGTAGGTCTGACAACGACGCTTGATGTCCACCATCATGGGTCAGTTATCACAGTGTCGCCATAATGACAAAAAATACCCAGTGGGGTCGGTCATTTCTAAGACCGGAAATCAACATTTTCATGACGCCATGTTACTATAGTTCAGTGCTTCTCAATTATTTATTGTCATGCCCCCCNTATAGCAAAATGCCAAAACTACAATAAAACTCGAAGATGGGGGTTAAGCTTATCTGGTTTGAGTGCCCCCCCTTCCACGCGCGACTTTAAATAGTATCATTGGTCTATAAAATTGTTATAAGTACACCTCTGCTGCTGGTCAAACGAGCCCCCTTTACGGAGCCTTACTTTTTGAGAACCACTGCTATAATTTGACATTGTTCTCGTTAAAAAATTGTTTTTCGTAATAAATAAATAAAGAAATAACAATACGTTTACAAAATGTTTAGTATAAAAGATTTAAACATTAAAAAAAACTTTCCGGGGAAAACCTATTAATAGTTTTCCACCATAGAATGATGAGCTCTATAATACGAGTGTCAACTCGAGCACGGTTGATAACTTAAGTCAATCATATCTCAAAGATGTTATAGTTTGATTCTGTATTCGGACCCCCTATTATACGTCCCTATCTCGAATGATTGTTGTTTTGTACCAGACAAGGGGTGTGTGTGTGTGTTGGGGGGGGGGGGTTAACAGTGCCGTCTTGCCGGGCCACGAGTGTCGTTAACGTCACACGGGGGAATGGGAGTGCAAGAGGCGCTCAGAAGATCTATAGGCATCAATTGTTTGATGAACAGGGGGATAATACGAGACCGTGACGAGGGTGCAGGGCTAGAGGCGTGGGTGGTTTCATTTGGTGGGGGGGGGGGCTACAAAGTTAGCCACTGCAGTGGTGTAGGTATGGGAGAAGGGGTCCAAATCCGAAAGTCCACCCGGGCCCCTATGTGAGGAGGGTCCCAAATTAGTGTTTGAATTAATTTTTTTAAACATTCAATACTACGCCACCGACATGTATGTGGGACCCGCAAAGAGGTTAAACCCCCGGGCCCCAAAACCCCTAAAAATTCCTAGCCACGCCACTGAGCCACTGTCTATATTAACTGTAACGACAGCCAATGTGTCTAAGGGCTGCAGAGGTAGCCACTGTATTTATGGACTGCAACGATAGCCAGTGTGTCTAAATGCTATACAAGGACATCTTCCACGCCAGCGGACAGCAAAGACCAACGGAACATTTGAGCACTTTGGCCTGGTAAGTTTGATATCATATTCACACCATCAATTAGGACCTCAATATCCAATTATATTTGGATGATGGGGGTGTTAGGGCTTACGGGCTGGGGAGTCGGTGGGGGGGGGCTGAATGACACCTGCTGCCGAATTCATTATACAAATGTCGGAGATATCTTAGAGGTCATTGGTCATCAAAGTACACACTCCAGCCAAACCTTATCCGCACACAGCAACTTATTCGGAGTCTTCAATTTAAAAAAAAAAAAACAATAGAACTTTAAAATTTTTACGGGGTGGTTGTTTTGTTGGTTATTGTTTAGTTGGTCATTGTTTTGTTGGTTGTGCATTTGTTGGTTGTTGTTTTGTTGGGTGTGGTTTTGTTGGGTGTAGTTTTGTTGGGTGTAGTTTTGTTGGGTGTAGTTTTGTTGGCTGTTTTTTTTGATTGTGGTTTTGTTGGTTGTTGTTTTGTTGGTTGTTGTTTAGGTGGTTATTGTTTTGTTGATTGTTGTTTAGTTTAGTTTATTTTTTTTATGTTGTCTCGCAGGTTGCTGTTTTTGTCGCCATTTAAAACCTGTGTTTCACGCCAACCAGGACATACAGTAGCTGCCCCCATGCCACAAATTAAAACCAGGCCCGTGGCCGCTGGATCTTATCTGGAGTCCGTGGTCTGTTGTTCCCTATCAGCTCTCCTTGATTCCGTAGACCAGGTCCGCCACGCCGAGAGCAGAGCAGGACACATGACATTTTAAAACATGCGCACCTAATTTTACGCGGCACTAGCAGAGCACGTGGAAGCACTTTGTAGAACAACAAGACAAGAAATGGCTTCAGTGGGGTTTTGTGGCCAGGGGTTCTAAACATTTTGATAAGAGAGCAGCCCCGGGAGTAAAGAGTAGTTTTTAAAATAATATTTTAAATGACGTAAAACAAAAGAATTTCATCGAAATATTTTCGATTTCTTTAAAAAAAACAAAAAAAAACTAGCGTCGAGAAATCTAAAAATCAAAATTTTTTAACATCAAGAATCTATTTGTACACGTATGTTATAACAAGCTGTACACGAGTGTCATTATAAAATTTACATATCTAACGGATCAAGATGTGCAGGTCTGTCATAAAAATGTACGTATGTACACATGTGTGATAAAAAGATTTTTTAAAGTAAATCTAATTGAAAAAAAAATTTAAAAAGAAAAAAAAAAATAAAAAAAAGAAGAAGAAAAAAAAAACTTATAAAGTTCCTTTAATGATAATTATAATTTTTATTACATATTCGCCAATACAAATTTATTGAAGAATTTAAACATAGACAACCAGAAATTACTTTTGTATTTAATAGCAGTGCAAGGCGTGTGGGTCATGGGCACACAATTTCGAGACTCGCCCGAACTATTGTTAAATTCAAATCAGCTGATATTTGCTGGTGATGGTAGTAGTGGTGGTGGTGGTGGATAAGGTGATGGACACAGTAGTGGGTGTGTGGCTGTTGTGTCGTGTGTGTGTGTGTGTGGGGGGGGGGTGGGGATAGATCAATACAAATTTTTAAAAAGTTAAAATTCAGATTTAAAACAACAGAAGATCCGAAAACGTTCAAAAAATGAGAACACTTGGTTAAAGATACTTATCATCGTCATAAGTTTTGTCGTGCCTGACAGAAGAATTACACCCCAGTGTCATAGTTATTGCCCCTTATACACAAACTATCACAGTTACTGCTCCTTACACACAAAGTATCCCAGTTACTGCCCATTACACACAAAGTATCACAAATAATGCCCCTCAGACACAAAGTATCAAAGTCATTGTCTCATAACACACAGTGTCACAGTTATTGCCCCCTACACACAAATGACAGATATCACAGTTATTGCTCCCTACACACAAATGACAGATATCACAGTTATTGCCCCTACACACAAATGACAGATATCACAGTTATTGCATTGCCCCCTACACACAAATGACAGATATCACAGTTATTGCCCCCTACACACAAATGACAGATATCACAGTTAATGCCCCCTACACACAAATGACAGATATCACAGTTATTGCATCTTACACTAACAAACAAAAAAACACACAAAAAACACAACTACTGCCCCCTCATATTCAAAGTATTACAGTTACTGACCCTGCCCTATTCACGTACCAAACATTTTTTTCCACCTGGTGCTGGAGTTTTGTCATCTTAATCTGACGTAATTCAAGGCCACGTCTATGACTCGACATTTTGTTGGACGGTTCAAATATTCATTTAACCCTCGACACCGCCTCGCTGACTCTTTGAGATCCCACTAGTAGTACTCTTTAGTGCATGGTCTTAGATCTAACGCTGTATGTAAACATCTCGTAAGATCAAACAGGAAATATAATCATGTTCTTAAAGCTAGAGCTGAGACAAGGAGATGTTCTTAGATTATAGCTAACATAAAGACTTAACATTTAGATGTTCTTAGGATCTAACACTATGAAGATGATAGATGTTACAAGAACAAAACGTTATTCTCATCCCCAGCACTTACGGCAGACTTGATGCAGAAATTTTAGCAGACTTAAGATATGTATATGGCATGTGTGTATGTTCATGTATGTAATATATGTATGTATGTATATGGCATGTGTGTATGTTCATGTATGTAATATATGTATGTATGTATATGGCTTATGTGCGTATGTTTATTGTATGTAATATATGTATGTATATGGCTTATGTTCGTATGTTTATTGTATGTAATATATGTATGTATGTATATGGCATGTGTGTATGTTCATGTATGTAATATATGTATGCATGTATATGGCATGTGTGTATGTTCATGTATTTAATATATGTATGTATGTATATGGCATGTGTGTATGTTCATGTATGTAATATATGTATGTATGTATATGACTTATGTGCGTATGTTTATTGTATGTAATATATGTATGTATATGGCTTATGTTCGTATGTTTATTGTATGTAATATATGTATGTATGTATATGGCATGTGTGTATGTTCATATATGTAATATATGTATGTATGTATATGGCATGTGTGTATGTTCATGTATGTAATATATGTATGTATATCTAGATAAACTAATACAATGACAAATCAGTGGTGGAGTCCTGCTATGAATATTAAATAGATGAAATGGAAAGAGTTTATTGCGAGGGGCACGTGGGAGGGGCGCAATGAACATTTAGGAAGATGGCAGCTGTCACGTGATTTGATTGTAGCCAATGGGAACATCAAGATATACACGAGCGTTAAAACAACGTGTTGCGCGAATAGGTGGGATTTTAACAACGGTGGCATATTTTTAAAAATTTATACGAAAAGTAAGTTTTTGAGAAATGGATATGGATGAGGGTGGGGTGGGGTGGATTTGATGGTACGTGGTTTATGAAAAAAGTGGGATTTTGAATACATTGTCCTTCTGATCAAGCTTTACACACAACAAAGACAAAGAGAGACAGAGAATGTGTGAAAGAGTTAGAGAGAAAGAGTAAAGGAAAGGAAAGGAGTTAATGACTAAGAGAAAGAGAAAGAGAGGGACATATGGATATATAGATATATATAGGTAGAGTTACTTGTAGAGAGATAAAGAGGCGAAGTGAATGTGAGAAACAGAATGAGAAAGAGGGAGACGAGAGAGATAAAAAGATAGCGTTAGAGAGAGACAAAGAGATAGAAAGATAGAGATAGAGAGAGACAGAGAGATAGAAAGATAGAGATAGAGAGTGACAGAGAGATAAAAAGATAGAGATAGAGAGAGACAGAGAGATAGAAAGATAGAGATAGAGAGAGACAGGGAGATAGAAAGATAGAAAGATAGAGATAGAGAGAGACAGAGAGATAGAAAGATAGAGAGAGACAGAGAGATAGAAAGATAGAGATGGAGAGAGACAGAGAGATAGAAAGATAGAGATGGAGAGAGACAGAGTGATAGAAAGATAGAGATAGAGAGAGACGGAGTGATAGAAAGATAGAGATAGAGAGAGACAGAGAAAGATAGAGATAGAGAGAGACAGAGTGATAGAAAGATAGAGATAGAGAGAGACAGAGTGATAATCTCACCCAGGAGGTGAATAGACTAATTTATTCACGTATTAACTTTGCCATCTATTTCATACATACGAAACGTGTGCCTATATATTCTAATATAACCATGGCTTTATGAATGTGATTTAAATAAACCATCAGATCATGGCTTTATTCATGCATACATCTAATTAATGACCACGATTTGCATGTTATAAATATAATAGGATATTTATTATTCAAAGTTACTCGTAACGTTTTTTTTTTAGCCTTTTTTATTCTTTATGGTTGACGTTTGTACGGAATGGTAGTTGTTGAATTTGAGATGTTGTAATGAGGTGGGATGTTGTAATGAGGTGGGATGTTGTAATGAGGTGGGATGTTGTAATGAGGTGGGATATTGTAATGAGGTGGAATGTTGTAATGAGGTGGGATGTTGTAATGAGGTGGGATGTTGTAATGAGGTGGGATGTTGTAATGAGGTGGGATGTTGTAATGTGGTGGGATGTTGTAATGTGGTGGGATGTTGTAATGAGGTGGGACCAATGTTTTCTCTAACGTTCATTGGTTATTGTGAAAAGTGTACAAACTCGTGTACAAAAATGCTCAGCATCTATTTTTTGTATGCCATATTTTACAAAATTTGCTGCGCTTAATTCGAAACTGCTGCGCGACGTTGGTTAGATAACCGCGCGACATCACAGCCACGCACCTAAAATGGAACATTGGCTGGGACATTTACAGAGGTGAGCGTTGTAAAACTCTTGATAAAACTGACATCAGACAAGCTGTAACATATGTAAGTGAAACTTGGACCTTAACAAAAAAACTGAGGAAAACATTTCAATAAACGGAAGAGGAGAGTTCTCAGGACAAAAAAAACACGTGGACCAACAACTGATGAATACAGATGGAGAATACGATCCAACCATCAACTTACAGTCTTTACAGATCCTCAGATAGAAGCAGAAAACATCAATAAAAACAAAAAATAAAAACAACGTTTTAGACTATAAATCCCTTATACATGAGACAGAACAAGTATTGATTAGATTCAAAATAACATGCGCCGCGCGACAAACATCTACAGAGTGAACGTGACTGAACTCCCTTTGCTGTAAAACGGGACGGGTGGGGGTGAGGGTGTGGTCACCGATGCAAACATCTGGATGTCAACTTGTCTCGATAACGCTTACACGCACAGATTTACTTGGATGTCAACAACAACAGACGGCTACCATACAGTTATATAGATATATACTAAATATGCATTAATTTAATTACTGTACATTTGACCGATCTGAAAGTTTGACACAATGCATTGTTAGGTGACACGAGTCTATGTGCAAAATTTCAGCTGGATAGCATGACGGAAAGTTGGTCATTTTTTACTTTCGTTTTTCCGCCGTAAAGTACGGACGGACGGACAATCGAGGAGAAGACGGTGAAGTTAATATAAGGGATTTAAAAAGCGGCATGCAGGCTACGCTGGGCAAGTCACTTGGAGAGAATGACGAATGACAGAGGAGCGAAGAGGGTACATGCACAACTAAAACTCAAGATGAATATGGCTGAGCGGAAGATCTAGGTTTAGATTAGATGGATAGAAGATGTGGAGAAAGATCTACTACAACTGGGCAGCATATGTTGGTGAAGAAAGGCGTTGGTTGGGTCCGAGTGGAAGGAGGTGGTGAGGCACGCCAAAGCCCTGCTTGGTGAACCTCTGGCACGCGTGCCACAGTCAGCACGCAGAGCTTAATCAGCCGACACGCGACTAAAATAATGCTGCCTTAATTAAACCAGTTACGCCAAACCCCCTGTTTGTGGGCTTCATTGGGGGTGTTGGCACTTTGATGTAAATAAGTGGATTTTGGTTTCAATTTTGGGAAAGCGGCCGCAAAAAAGGGTTCGCCACCACTTCAACCGAGGCCCTAGGATAAACCTAATGGTTATTAATCTCATCTGCAGTAAAAGATTCGTGTATCAATCTATAGCAGTGGTGGTGTACCTCTTTTGGGATCGTATGCCCAAAATTCAAACCACTTATTTATAGCAAAATGCCAAAACTACAATAAAACTCGAAGATGGGGGTTAAGCTTATCTGGTTTGAGTGAGGAAGTGCTATTTCAGTCGAGTTGCCAGTTGGTGATGGTCTGCGTGCCAACTGGGACACGCGTGCCGTAGGTTCACCACCACTGATCTACAGCATCGTGTAACAGGTAGCATCGATCTGACTGTTGACACAGTTACCTGTGAGGGGGGGGGGGTGTCCGACATGGTCATCATTATAATATAAAACATTGTGAGCCGTGTCTACGTTATCAGCCGGTGTAATTGAAAAAGTGTGGGGGGAGGGGGCGGGGCGGAAGAAGAGTGGGTCTGTGTGGGGTTCATGTGGGTGTGTGGGTGAGTACCCCCGCAGAATGTCCCCGGTGAAATCAATGAAACAAACTCGAACTATGATTAACCCCACGTGCCGCGGGCTGTTTGATTAATGGACCGAAAGCTCTTCCTTCTGACGCCATTAAATGCTCGGCCTACTAACTAACCTGATGGGTTATCTTAACCAGTCTTTTTGTTGTTTTTTGTACGCTATTGTCGCTTTGTTGCCCTATAACTTCCTGATACGCTTCAACACGCATCGACACAGCGGCACACCCGTGGAAGCGCCAGGCACACATATCCGCGTCATCGGAGTAGGCTTATAATAATCCATTATCCACCATCCCCTATCATTTTTTTCCATATCCAATTTTACTAACCTCGTCATACTATCCAGAACCATGCAATTTATTTTTCAAATCGGTTTTTCGTTTCTCAGACCGCAACAAAACTCAATATTTCATTACGCAATTTTTCTAATTTTAGACAAGTTTTTTCCCCTCCATCACGTCCGGTAAGCCGACTCAGATTAACGTTGAATTAATAGACACCCGGATATTTTATTAATATCTTAGTATAAAAACATCAGGCCAACTTAATACCCCGGATGTTTCTATTAATAGATTTCCGCCATTAAATCACAAGGCCTATTAAGTATCCAAAAAATCCAAGTAAAAGGCCAGAGAAAATACTGGGGCCTTATCCATCATGCCATCCATCCATCGCTTGGTTGAGCTATCCACATTCATCCTTTCTCTTGACGATTCTTTCCGATGTATCCCAATCATAATGCTTTCTCTTGATGGTACCTTGTAATTTATCCCAATCCTTATCCTTTCCCCTGACGGTACTTTGCAATGTATCCCAATCCTTATCCTTTCTCCTGACGGTACTTTGCAATGTATCACAATCCTAATTCTTCCTCACCCAACCTCAAGGTTCGCAAAGTTAAAACATATCTGCCCCTGATATCATCGAAAGAAAAAAATTGGCGTTCATCTGGGTTGTCTTTCCCTGTCATGAATCAGAGGCGTGGCGAATGGGAGAGGGGTGCATATGCGCCGAAATACAGGGGAGCCAAAATGAGGCTCACCACGTTACATTTTAATTAGTCAACACGTGAGGCGAAAATGGGGCACCATTTTTTAGTGTGTCCCCCGGGCGGAAAATGCTCCAGCTGCGCCTCTGTCATGAATGATTCCACCCCCACCCCCAACCAGCTAAACCTTTCCCTATTCCGTTGCCACCAGACGAACCATGGTCCGTGAAAACTTCCACACGAACGTCTTCAGTGAAGCCATAGATCGGGTCAANNGTTGGGGGGGGGGGGGGAGAAGATGGCAGCGGAGTCGCACGGAAATATCGCTTACGCAATCTGGGGCCACGGTTCGCAATAAGCGTATTGTTGTTAACATCTCTGCTTCGCTTCAGAGGCGTCACTGGGGTTGGTGTCACACGATGCGGTAGCTCATGGTGTCACCACTCTCACGACTTACCCCCGTAGCCCTTCTCCGGGTCTGACCTGGCAGTGCCAAATAACGGGAACATACATAACTTTTCATTTTGGTGTCACCCCCTTCCGATATTTTCTCCCGGGGAAGTCTGCACCCCTCTAGTGACGCCACTGATTCTCTTTTTACTTTGTTTAGAGATATTGTTCTTCATAAAACACCATTCGTGTGTTTACTTTGCGATAGTGGTTTCTTCCACCCCCCCCCCCGACTTTGCTTCAGAAGGTGGTAAATGGATGTGAATCTCTGCTGAAGCCGATATATCGCACGATTCCCCTCCGAAATGCCAGAGTTCAAGGACGCAGAACACGCAGATCAAAACACAACAAGACGAGCTCGGCGGAGAGGGAAACCGAACCGTTTGGGTCCTTCGGAGACAATGCCGATGGCGCGGTTTCGCCCTCGTGCACCCGGGATGGGGGGTGGGTGGGGTGCCGCATCTGTGTTTTAGGTGATCCTGTGACGTCAGCAAAGAAGCGTTGCCTCCCTTGGGTCCACTTATCTCACTGCTGAGTCTGCGTTCTGACAAGACACTGTGACACGGATCCCACTGACGTCATTCTGTTACAGAAATCACTCGGTCTCTCGTAACGTCTTATCCCCTTCGGATTATGATTATATCCAATGATCCCTTTAAGCTGGGCGGCCGCGCAGACATATGACCGACCGACACCGCGCAGCAGTTTTGAATTACCGCGCATCAAACTTTTGATCAGAGTAATACAATATACGCACTTGCTGGGTGTAAATTTCGCTCTAACATTGAGTGATGTGAAGCAATATCTGGTACCGCTCTACTCGCCGGTTCTAATGTTATTGCCACTGACGTCACACAGACAGATTTTCTCAGCAGCTTCATTCTCACGTTGATGGTGACGGACCACCTCTTCCCATCCCAGCTCCCAGCTGTACCCCGATTACAGGCCAGACTGCTGGGAGATTAGGATAATGTGCATCCCGATGACCTTTCAAGTACACTCGTGACCTTTGAACTTTGGCCGTGCTCAAGAACTGAAAAGGTTAATCATTAAGTCAGATATTTTATTTTTAAAGGTTTGGGGGGGGGGGGGTTGTGAGGAAAGTAATTCCAAGTGGGAAATAAAATTATATTATGACGCGAGTGTGGGGGGACACAATTTTTAAATCAGCAGTTGTAACAATGTGACAACTCAACACCGACATCAGTTGTAACAAAATGACAACACAACACCGACATCAGTTGTAACAAAATGACAACACAACACCGACATCAGTTGTAACAAAATGACAACAAAACAGTGACACCAAATGTAACAATGTGACAACACAACAGTGACACCAAATGTAACAATGTGACAACACAACACCGACATCAGTTGTAACAAAATGACAACACAACACCGACATCAGTTGTAACAAAATGACAACAAAACAGTGACACCAAATGTAACAATATGACAACAAAACAGTGACACCAAATGTAACAATATGACAACACAACAGCGACACCAAATGTAACAATATGACAACACAACAGTGACATCAGTTGTAACAATGTGACAACACAACACCGACATCAGTTGTAACAAAATGACAACAAAACAGCGACACCAAATGTAACAATATGACAACACAACAGTGACACCAAATGTAACAATATGACAACACAACAGTGACATCAGTTGTAACAAAATGACAACAAAACAGCGACACCAAATGTAACAATATGACAACACAACAGTGACATCAGTTGTAACAACATGACAACACAACAGCGACATCAGTTGTAACAATATGACAACACAACACCGACATCAGTTGTAACAACATGACAACACAACACCGACATCAGTTGTAACAATATGATTCGGGACTATTCCCAACACTTGAGAGTAACCTCAGAGAAAAGTACAAGTGTTGCCCGGATGACTGACTCCCATCAGAGCGCGACATTCGAGAATGACGTAGATAGGGGAAAGGTTCCATGTACAGGTGGTCTCCCCTCATTGACCACAATACGTTAAGGGCGGTTGGCCGCGACATGTGCGAGGGAGGTGAACCGTGAACAGGGCAATAAGGGGGCCTGGAACATTGGGCCTTAAACATAGGGCTTGGGATATTGCCTTTAACATAGTGTCTAGCACTTTGGACCTGGAACATTCGGCCTGTAGCAAAGGGCCTGAGACATTAGGCTTGTAACATAGGGCCTGGAACATTGGACCTTTAACATGAGGCCTGGGATATTGGTCCTTTAACATAGTGACTAGCACTTTGGACCTGGAACATTCGGCCTATAGCATAGGGCCTGAGATATTGGGCTTGTACCATAGGGCCTGGAATATTGGGCTTGTAACATAGGGCCTGAAAAATAGGGCCTGTGAAATTGGGTCTGTAACACAGGGCCTGGCAAATTGACCTGAAACATAGGCATCCCAGAATAGCTCGATTCCCCTCCCCTCCACACACACAGAACGGCTTATTTTCTCCTTTGACAGCTCAGTTTTTGCCACGAGTCCAAGACGAATTTTAGGGAAACCATTAGAAGACTTCAAACACTTAATGCACATATTATATTTCCTAGGGGACGGTTGCACCCCCTCCCCAACCCCTCTCACCAGTAGCGGCAACAATTACAACGGTCTGGGGGCTCTGCTCGAGGTCACCTTCAACGTGGCGGGACTTCTCTTGTTTCCATGTTTGATTTTTGGAAAGAGTTTGACGGCTACAGCGCGCTATTATAACATGATACCCCCCCCCCCAACATACACTTTTTCAACCCTTTTCTCTACCCTTTTGTCAACCCTTCAGTCAACACTTCTGTCAACCTTTATGTCAACCCTTTAGTCAACCCTTCTGTCAACCCTTCAGTCAACCCTTCTGTCAACCCTTCAGTCGACCCTTCAGTCAACCCTTCTGTCAACCCCTCTGTCAACCTTTCTTTCCATCGTTCGGTCAACTTTTCTGTCAACCCTTCTGACCCTCCTCACCCCTAGTGACGCCACTGGGCGCAGAGCTGATTTAACAGAAGTTGAAAAATTGACCAATGGGTGCAGAGCAAACTGACAACGAAGCCAGACGTCAACGAATCGACCAATGAGAAATGAGCTAATGTACTTATCACTCACACGTGACGAACACAATCGTTGACAGCTGTATCCACGTCTCCACTGGTCAGTTCCTTCATCCGTGGACGAGTTTGGATAGCAACCTCCTGTCTAGCCCCACTTTCGATGACCAAAGAGTGCGGTCATGAGTACCCCAATTACGTTCCCGTTAACCTTATCTCGAGGGTCCGGGGTCGTCTCATGCTGACCCCTTCTGTGCAGTCATGTCGACCCCCCCAGGAGAGTAACGAAATGAAATACAATCCACGAAGATCACACACAACACAACGACAACCACACACATCCGAGCGCCGCATACTCCTGTGAATTCGTCTCACAGCAATGCTATACAAGGGATGAACTGGGGATGAAATAGTCATATACCAGGCCTTGAGTTACACTTGACGGAACACGGTGATACACCTTCATCACCCCACTCCCACCCACTCCAAAAAAAAATGCTTTGGTGTTTTAAAAAAAAGTAATTTAATAGGTCGCTTTAACGTTTTAAATTTAAAAAAAGGGAGATCACAGATGAAAGATGAATAAAGATTACGGAACTTGATGGCAGGCAGCAGGTATGAGAGATGGTTTTGTTAGCAGAAGTTCTCAAACTTTTCCAGCGATGGCGTAGCGGGGTCTTTTGACACCTGTTTGAGACCCCTCTCCAGAAAACAACTGTACTCGTAAGGGTTTGTAATGCAGGGTGTACCGGAGCCGAATTTGAACTTATTATTTTACTTCATAAATCCGACCGGAGCCAGCAACGGATTTGTAAAAATAACCGGATTCCGGATATGCCGGAGCCATTATTTATATATTTTTATGACTCTACAGAATTCGGCCGGATTTATGAAGTGAAATTCTGCCATAGCCGGAGGTGGAGCCGAAATCCGATACATCCCTAGTTTGTATATACCTCAAACGAAATGTCAGTCTGCGGTACAGGAGCTAGTAAGATGGAGGCCTCCGTGTTTTGAATGACCGGCACACTCTATGACTCGGTGAGTAAACAATTTTTATTTTTTTTAAAAGTGTGATAGTGTATCAAACGCTTCTCAAAGTACAGCCCCTCTACCCCGTCTAGAAAAGTAGTCTACCGCCCTCCCACACACACACACATGACATCTCAACTCCTATTTTAATCTATGATATTGAGACCCCCCCCCATCACACACATTCTCGCACCCACACGAACACTCTCTCACACACACAATCACACGCGCACGCACACACACGCACACGAGAGTGGGTCCACGACCAGTTTACCACAGAGGCGAATGTATGTATCATGGTAGCAGACATACCGGATATTCCGGGGTATAAGAAAACTTGTTTTAACCCTTAAAAAATTCTTCTCACATTTCCGGGGTCATCTTATAAGCCGAGTGGTCTCAAAACGCGAATATAGCCTAAAACCTTTATTACAACAGGCAAAGTATGTGGGAGGGTCGTCTTATAAGCAGTAATATACGGTAATTTGACCAAAGATTTCGTTGCTTTAAGACGTTCACGGGAACAATAGACACGCCTATGAAGAGATTAAATATTTTTTTTACCTGTCCAGGTAAACAAGATAATATGCAATCTTGATTCAACTTCTCATTTGCATATGACCCATCGCTAAGAGATTAGTTGTGGGAAGGGCGACACATGCCGTGAAGACTGGGGGATAAGTTCACTCTGAAGTCAGGAAAGTTTACCCCAGTTGAGCACATGCTACTTCTATAAAGCGTCTTATACTGCCGAGTAATGCTTTCTGTATTGCTACAATAGTTTATCCCATTAGAGCACATACCTATAGAGCGTCTTGGGTTCCCAATCTCTCGATCCCATTGTGGGTTCCCAATCTCTCGATCCCATTGTGGGTTTCCAATCTCTCGATCCCATTATTACTAATACTAACGTGCCCTATACCGGGACAATGCTAACGTGCCTTATACCGGGACAATGCTAACGTGCCCTATACCGGGACAATGCTAACGTGCCCTATACCGGGACAATGCTAACGTGCCCTATACCGGGACAATGCTAACGTGCCCTATACCGGGACAATGCTAACGTGCCCTATACCGGGACAATGCTAACGTGCCCTATACCGGGACAATGCTAACGTGCCCTATACCGGGACAATGCTAACGTGCCCTATACCGGGACAATGCTAACGTGCCCTATACCGGGACAATGCTTACGTGCCCTATACCGGGACGATGCTAACGTGCCTTATACCGGGACGATGCTTACGTGCCCTATACCGGGACAATGCTTACGTGCCCTATACCGGGACAATGCTAACGTGCCTTATACCGGGACAATGCTTACGTGCCTTATACCGGGACAATGCTAACGTGCCCTATACTGGGACAATACTAACGTGCCCTATACCGGGACAATACTAACGTGCCCTATACCGGGACAATACTAACGTGCCCTATACCGGGACAATACTAACGTGCCCTATACCGGGACAATGCTAACGTGCCCTATACCGGGACGATGCAAACAAGCTCGATACATAAACATATATAAACATATAAACAAATATAAACAACTATAAACATGTCGACAGATTTCCTTGCGACTACAAGAAGCCGAAGGTCAATATGACAATCTGTTGGTCCCTATAAGTCAAATAAATTCACCACTATTCCCCGAGCATGACAAAGGCGCTTTCCGTTATGCCACCGATCAAATATCATTGACAAACAGACCTCGTGGGGGATCGATCAATCAAATAAACAGGCGACCAATCAACACGTTCACTTGTTAAAATAAAAATATTTAAATTGCTTAAATACACGAGAACGACAACTCCTAGAATATGTAAACTGGTGCATTATCTCCCTTACGTGAGTAAACAAAACAAAAAAATAAAATAATAAAATTATATATNTATATATATAATATATATACACACACACACCAATGTGTACAAGAGGATAACAGATATTGGTTAAACGAAACACATTACTTAAAGTCGTAAAGGTTAAGAAAGAGCAAATTGCCGGACCAGATTATGAATAGCATTGAAAGGCAGTACACACCAACACCGAATGGCTGAAACGTAACTGTAACTACTAATACCGTCGGTCAGTTACTGAGCGACATTGATCAATCATTGAAATGTAATGAATTATTATTAATAGCCTCGGTTTGGTATTGACAAAACATCTCATCGCCGACATTCAAAACACTCACTACCGGAATTCGACTTCTGATGTGTAAACAAAGAAATTTATTTGTTATTAAAACAGGGTATGTTTAGGTCGGCCTGACTCTGACAAGCGTACGTTCTTCTGTGAAGACCTGTCAGGCCTATACATTCATACATACATACATACCCTGTTTTAATAACATATATAGTTATAATTATTAATCTAAAAGCCCGAATGCAGCCACATCTACATTTAGTTCGTCAGACGTAAATACTAGACTAGATGTTGTTAACAGTTAAACAACACTTTGATCACGTCAGCTGCGAGTACCCCAGCTGATCCCTGTATGGATAAAGGGGTCAGTCAATCAAACCACACTTAACCCACACAACACGTCGCATGCCACGCGGATACCTGTCGGCGAATAACAGTTGACATCCTCCTTCGTTCACTATTGGCTCACCGCTTTCACATGACGTCCTATGAAAACAAAACAAACTGTTTTAACTCCTAACGAGTACGGTGCACAGTCAAGCCATCTTTCGATGCACGGTGACGTCTCTTATGGTGCACAGTTGCACCAAGTGTTACAAATACTCCCATTCCAGCTCTGTCCGTGTGTGTTTTTTTAATTTTCGCCCTCGTCCAACGGTCGAAGAGATAAGTTTTAACGGCAGCAGCGCCGGACAAGCCTCGCCAACGACTCGTGGCGTCCCGTGCACTACTGTTTCCCACGCCGCCGCCGAGTGCCAGCCGAGGGTTTCTATCCTGGTGATAGGTAACCCACCGGGCTCTCGAAGTCGGGATCAACTCGGAATTAACCGGGTTAGATTAAGCGCCACCCCCACCCCTCCATACACACACACACACAGACACATTATTTCCCCCAAAAATTAAGGTGACAGTGATCAAAACGATAATCCGAGTGTGCAACTCAAAGGGTTTCGAGAGGGGGGGGGGGAGAGGGGAGAATAGTTAATCCTAAACATTGTGCCGCATGGCCTCAAGAACAAACAATTGAAGATTCTTTATGTAAGTCATTTTATGACATTTGCTCAAATTGATTACAAACCAAGGTGCAGTGATTATAAATACATATTTAACTTTATATAATTATAAATATATTTTTTAAAATAAATATATAAATCGTATATACAGTAGAACATCTCGATAACTCGAACTCAGAGGGACCCGATTAAAAAATTAATTCAACTTTTGAGTTAGGGAAAGTGGCGAAATTGACGTAGAATTTGGCCGGGCCTAAAAATTAATTCGATATAGGGAGATTTCGACTCAGGTTAGATCAACTTAGCGATGTCCGACTGTTATTACAACGACAAAACAACTCGGACAAAATAATCAGAAAACGATAATCATCACATCGTCTCGTGAGAATCTCCAATAATCGCTCTCTGCAGTTATTACCAAAATGGCGGACACGATTGGGCTGAGCTGCTGACAAATGGTTTAAAAGTGACACCTCAACAGACACACAGAAAGCGTTACGAGCCCCAGTGCCATTGTTTTAAAGCCCCATGTAAACGGTGGCGGCCGAGTGATTTCAGTTCTGATCATGATTTATATGAGGCCCTCGACGGCGTCCTCGTCGTATTGCGCAGGTTGCTCGCTCACACGCATGTGGCTGGAACCAATATTGTAAGATCGTCACCGGCGTTATACCACAGACAAGATAAAAGCTCTGTCTTAGTGTTTGTGTGTCACTCTATCTCTTCACTCTATCTCTAGCTTTCAGTGTGACCCCCCCCCCTCTCTCTCTGTGTCTGTGACCGTGTGTGTTACTCTATCTCTCCCGCCCCTCTGTGTGTTTTTTGTCTACCATTGTACTAAGGGCCAAATAACAGTGTCCGGATTAAATAGAAGCTATCTATAAATAGACATATGACAAAATAAATAAAATCGTTTATTTAGAATAAAATACCCCCACCCCCAAACACCCATAATCACCAAGAACAACTTTCCATTCTCTACCGAGTTACTGTTCTTTGGTTAAATCCCATTTCTTATCTACCCTGACATTGTTGTGCTGTGCAATGATCTACTATCTAAAGCAGTGGTTCCCAAACTTTTTTGGGGTAACGAAACAATAAGAATATTCGAAAATTGTCGCGACACACAATAATAATTTAATTTTATTTTTTTATTAAAAAGATAACTTTTTTTTTTAAAAAAAGTTCATATTACTGTGATATATCAGTGTGATGGATGTGTCTGCCTAAGGGAACACATCATATTCCATCGGGGCTCCAAAGTTGACAAGCAAACACGCAACTCATCAACTGTAAGGAGTCTCTCTCGTTTCTTGGACTTGATTTCAGTTAATGCCGAAAAGCCAAATTCACAGAACCAAAATAGATGAAAATGGCAACAGAGTTTTAACTGCCATGCTTTCAAACTGACTAAAGGATAGACCTTCATGATTACAAGCCAGACTTCTTCTAAAGTCGTGTCGGTGAACGTTGTTAGATAGAATTTGTTGTGTCGTAATTCGATCAGCTGCTCCTCTACTTGGGTCGTGTAATTGATTTCTTCACTGAATGCAAACGATTATATCACCTAAGCTAATTCGACAATGTCCAGTGATGGAAAGTCGTGACTTGATGAAGTTCACTACCTGAACAACCTGTGGTCATGATGGAAAGTCGTGACTTGATGAAGTTCACTACTTGAACAACCTGTGGTCATGATGGAAAGTCGTGACTTGATGAAGTTCACTACTTGAACAACCTGTGGTCATGATGGAAAGTCGTGACTTGATGAAGTTCATTACCTGAACAACCTGTGGTCATGATGGAAAGTCGTGACTTGATGAAGTTCACTACCTGAACAACCTGTGGTCATGATCATGATGGAAAGTCGTGACTTGATGAAGTTCACTACCTGAACAACCTGTGGTCATGATGGAAAGTCGTGACTTGATGAAGTTCACTATACCTGAACAACCTGTGGTCATGATGGAAAGTCGTAACTTGATGAAGTTCACTACCTGAACAACCTGTGGTCATGATGGAAAGTCGTGACTTGATGAAGTCCACTACCTGAACAACCTGTGGTCATGATGGAAAGTCGTGACTTGATGAAGCTCACTACCTGAACAACCTGTGGTCATGATGGAATGCACATTCTTGTGCAATGATTTAGTAAAGCGACTTTCTCTGTGAATCATGCAGTGGACGGAAACGATTTTGTTGAAGCGCAAGAGTTACAAAACCTTAGTTTTTTTTCCCCTTGCATTGAAGAATAACCATCCGGGGCAAATGCCTAAACCTGAAATTTTTCAAGCCAACTACACCGATAGAAACAACGAAAAACGAAAATGGCGTACACAGACGTCAACCGAATCTAACGTCCTGCCCCGCGCGAAACACACGTGACTACTGATTGGGTTGTTGATTCATTAAACAAACAATTTTTAAAAAATTGTGTTGCTTCATTTTAAAATTTCATAAAAGCTTCATAGCTCAGAACCCTAACAATTTTATTATTATTTTTTTAAAACTAAATCTAGGGACACACCTGGAAATCTCTCGCGACACGCTAATGTGTCGCGACACATAGATTGAGAAACACTGATCTAAAGAAAGACAGCACAGAGCTGAAATAAGAAAGTTCCACTTGCTGTTATATACAGACACTATGACCAAAAAAATCCCAACGACCATTAAGAGACGCACGCTTGCATGGTTCGGTCATGTGCTACCACAGGATGGCCTGACAAAGATCATACTTCAAGGCACTGTGGAAGGGGCCGGCGAATAGGTCGACATGGGAAAAGTTGGCTTGACCACATAAAAGACTGGACAGTGCTGAGGTTGAATGAGTTACTGGCAGCCACTCAGGATAGGCGAATGTGGAGATCGTTGTCTGTTGATTTGTCCACGCGCTCCATCCCCCCCCCCCCAATCAAACGAATTCAACGGTAACTGGACTGATGGTGATGATGATGGTGATGATGATGATGGTGATGAAGCTAGAGCAGGGTTGCCAACCATCCGTAAATTTACGGATAGTCCGTAAAGATTTGTCGTAAAATTGCCTGTCCGTAAAAATCCGTTTAAAAAAATTGACAAAACTTGGAATCTCAACGTTTAAATTTAAAAAAAATTAGGAAATCATGTTTGTGAAATAAATTTTCTTGATTTAAATGTTAAATCTTTAATTGTATTTAGTAGCATCCCGCTCTCTATTTATAAACTGTAAGAGCTTTCTGTACAGCTAGGCTGACGCGGCGAAACGCATCGCGGCAAGATGGTCTTGTTTAGACAGATCGTTAGTCGAAACCAAATAGTACAGATTTCCGCTACTTTCGAAGTTTGCACAAACAATGTCGGCGCTTCCACATGGAACAGCAGAAGTAGAACCGTTTTTTCTGCTGCGAGTTTATTGAAAACAAACTTGAGTAAAAAATTGTCTACTCCAATGTTGGAAAGTTTACTGACTGTTAGAAATGGACCGGAAAAATTACCCCCACAATAATCGACTGTGTAAATGTTTCTATGTATGATCATAAGCAGGATGAATCAAACACTGTCAATGATGATGAATGTCATACAATAAACAATTGTTATAGAATATGAGCATGGTAATAGAGGCATATGGATACTTGACAATTTTTAGCTTCAATGCTTGGATTATGCTTCATAGGCGTTCGTTTTAAGGTCAATAGTTTATGTTAAATGTGTCCGTAAAAATTTTGTTTTTTTCCGTAAATTTTGTTGAGAGTTCTTATATTTGTCTGTAAATGTTATTTTATTGAGTTGGCAACTCTGAGCTAGTTGTGATAACAGATCACCAAATCTCTACCGTGCCACGATGTACGATCACAGAAACAAACACAGAAGACTGCTAAAAAAAGTATATTGGAATAATTGTATATAGACATGATGTGAGCTACAGGTGGTCAATGTGTCTCCAAAGCTCAAAGATATCATCTTCGTAAAAGCCCTTTAAACAATGGATCTCAGACGGATAAACGCGGACCCCGTACGGGGGGGGGGGGGGGGGAAGGCAGGAGAGCGATTTTGACGAGCCCCCAAGCTCCCTCCCCCACCTGGTCAGCTGACACGAGGCTGTGATGGCAGTGGACACAACTGTATAGCTGACCAGAGGCTTTTCCAGCCACCACGCAGCCGGGTACTTCGTGAATAAACGACAGTAAAAGGTTTTTTTTTTTTTTTTTAAGATAAAAAGTCTAATCAAATGTATCCAAACATCATTGAACAAGACTTTCAGAAACTGTGTTAATGTATTCAAGTCAAGTTAGTGCGTGTTTAGATACGATGATAAACAATGGCGCCACATTGTCATACTTGCGTGCACCAGTTGAAACACTTGTGTGCACCAGTTGAACTACTTGTGTGCACCAGTTGAACTGCTTGTGTGCACCAGTTGAACAACATGTGTGCACCAGTTGAACTACTTGTGTGCACCAGTTGAACTACTTGTGTGCACCAGTGCACCAGTTGAACTACTTGCTTAATTAAACCCATTGCACTAACACATTTCTACTATACACCAGATACCCCCCTCCCCACTTAAAAGTTCTGTTTCATTTCGTTTGTGCATCAAAGTTCCGCCTGTAGGACATCTAGATTCTATTTTTAAGACACACGTCACAATATAATAATTATTAACAACAACAAAAAAATTACTTGAACAAGAGTATAAAAAAAAATGGAAATCATGCGTCCATCTTGCGCACCAAGTGTGCAAAAGAAAGAAGAAAAAAAATCATGTTAAGCCTGGTCCCTTTTGGAACTCAGGACGTGTTAGCGCATTTTCGTATTATGTATCAGTACTTATGTTAGATATCAGCATTATGTAGTTATCGGTAATTGTGTTTATATTTTAGACATATTTTTATGAATTTTCTTGTGTAATGAATATACCTGGAAATTTTTTAGCGCATTTTCGAGAAGTCGAATGCGCTATTGCACCCGTTTTGTCCGTCCGTCCGTCCGTCCGTCTGTCATCACCTTTGATCTCAGCATCCATAAGTCCTAGACCCATGAGGTATATATGTATTTTGTATGTCCTGACCTGCCATTTGTGCATCAACACTCAGTTACTCGATCCGTTAAAAAACCCCGTTAAAACTACCAAAAAACATTGCGAATCGAGAGATAACACTGGCGCAGGCAACGGCCGCCATTGCCGGAAGTCTTAGTATTATCAAAAGTATTAGTTTTTTTTTTGTTGACGTCATTAGAATATGTGTAAAAGTTTAGAGAGTTTTACGTCATCATTTGTGGTGACTTGTAGTTAGATTAAAGA
>MUZC01000414.1:500010-510683 GCA_002072015.1 Radix auricularia | reverse complement strand
TCTTTAATCTAACTACAAGTCACCACAAATGATGACGTAAAACTCTCTAAACTTTTACACACATTCTAATGACGTCAACAAAAAAACAACAAAAAAAACAAACTAATTCTTTTGCACGCCTTCGCACCACTCTTGAATGCTTGAAATACTATGTATTCGACTTCCGGCAATGGCGGCCGTTCCCTGCGCTAGTGTTACCTCTCGATTCGAAATATTTTTTGGTAGTTTTAACGGGGTTTTTTAACGGATCGAGTAACTGAGTGTTGATGCACAAATGGCAGGTCAGGACATACAAAAAACATATATACATCATGGGTCTAGGACTTATGGTTGCTGATATCTAGGGTGATGACAGACGGACGGACAAAACGGGTGCAATAGCGCATTCGACTTCTCGAAAATGCGCTAAAAAGGTAGGAGAATAACCAATGACCGTTCAGTAACAACAATATTAATGGTCTACTCACAGACGTGTAGGCCTACCAATAATTACACAAACGGGCCATTCAAATAACGCACCCCCCCCCCACTCGTGTGTAAAATGTGGTTAATTCATTTCACAACGTTAATTCGCTCTGTTGCTTTGTAGCATCAGTTGGATCTGCTTGGTGGCGCTTGTTGGGGGGGGGGGGGAAGCTGATGAGCACGGCTTCGGCGTGACATACGGGTGGGACATTAGCTGTAACATGGGGGCGTGACAGCCCCTTGAGAACTAATGCGCCATCTGGTGAACCAATAATTAATTATAGTTTTTGTACCAGTCAGGGGGGATCTCTAGCAGTTGTGGTTTAGGACTCTAGCCCCACTCCTCACCCCACTCCCCCGTTTTTTTTTTTGTATAGTCCATTAAAGTTAAAGTCGATCGAATAACGTCCAAGTTATAAGTGGCAATGGTAATGTGTTTATGGGTGGTGGGGTAATGGTATGGGTAATGGTATGGGTAATGGTGTGGCTAATGGTATGGGTAATGGTGTGGGTAATGGTATGGGTAATTATATGGGTATTGGTATGAATATGGGTAATGGTATGGATAATGGTATGGATAATGGTATGGGTAATGGTATGGGTATTGGTATGAGTATGGGTAATGGTATGGGTAATGGTATGGGTAATGGTATGGGTAATGGTATGGGTAATGGTAATGGTATGGGTAATGGTATGGGTAATGGTATGGGTAATGGTATGGGTAATGGTATGGGTAATGGTATGGGTAATGGTATGGGTGAGGTATGTGTAATTTTATGATAATGTTATGGGTAATGGTATTATAATGATATGATAATTGTAAAGTGCAATGTCGTGGTAAGAGTATGGGTAATGCTATTCGCAGTATAGGGTAATGTTAAAGTAATGGAATGGGTAATGTTATAAAAATCTTATAATAATAGTATGATAATGGTGTAGGGTAATGTTATGGGTAAAAGCATTAGAGGCAGTCACTCTGACCTGAATCGTCTAGTGCCATTGTTTACTACTTAACCAAGATAATAGGCCGCCAGGTAGTCAGTGCTCTGGCCGAGACCACGACGAGAGATAAGCCCCTCGTTGTACCTGTATTTACAGGTGTCAATGTTAACAGTATGCCGCGAAGTCAGTCCGACCAGATTTACGTTCGTTTTCACACCTTTAAAAGGGGCAGATCACCCCCTGTGCGAGCGGAGGAATTGCCATTTGATTCCCTCCCTCAAGTGCTAAGTGATTGAGAGAGTTTATGACGTCCCTTGAAGTGACTGGACGAGAACACCGCAATATTGAAAAGTGTATGAGTATGACTTCCCATCTGATGACGATTTTACATAAGTACATTAATATTATATTGTGGGTTGACATATGGGAAAAAAACACGAGACAACAAACGCGTTTAGAGCAACAATTTCCTAAAAAAAGTGAATATTATTTTAATGGCTTTTTGGTAAAAGCGGATGTCTATTTCTTAACGCTCAACGTGTGTTGTAGAAGACAATATTCGTAGGGGATAATATTCGTAGGGGACAATATTCGTAGGGGACAATATTCGTAGAAGACACTATTCGTAGAAGACAATATTCGTAGAAGACAATATTCATGGGGACAATATTCATGGGGACAATATTCGTAGGGAACAATATTCATGGGGACAATATTCGTAGGGGACAATATTCGTAGGGGACAATATTCATGGGGACAATATTCGTAGGGGACAATATTCGTAGGGGACAATATTCATAGGGGACAATATTCGTAGGGGACAATATTCGTAGGGGACAATATTCGTAGGGGACAATATTCGTAGGGGATAATATTCGTAGAAGACAATATTTTTAGGGGCCAATATTCGTAGAAGACAATATTTTTAGGGGGCAATATTCGTAGAAGACAATATTTTTAGGGGGCAATATTCGTAGAAGACAATATTCGTAGGGTACAATATTCGTAGGGGACAATATTCGTAGAAGACAATATTCGTAGACGACAATATTCGTAGGGGACAATATTCGTAGGGGAAATATTCGTAGGGGACAATATTCGTAGGGGACAATATTCGTAGGGGACAATATTCGTAGAAGACAATATTCGTAGAAGATAATATTTGTAGGGGACAATATTCGTAGGGGACAATATTCGTAGGGGAAATATTCGCAGGGGGCAATATTCGTAGGGGAAATATTCGTAGGGGACAATATTCGTAGGGGACAATATTCGTAGAAGACACTATTCGTAGAAGACAATATTCGTAGAAGACAATATTCGTAGAAGAATGTATTCGTAGAAGACAATTTCGTTGAGCACAGTTGGTGGTTGCGGGTGTGACGGGGATACATATGCCCCTGGGCGTCGAGGTAAAGAAGCGCCGAAATGAGGCTTGCGACTTTACATTATAATAAATGAGCTATAATATAAGGCGGGCGGGGGAGGGTGCTTATCTTATGATTTGTCCATGGCGCAAAGTATTCCAGTAACACCTCTGTCGCAGAGGACTGGAACAAGCTGCCTATGGGTAATGCTCCCATCTGAGGTTTGGTGGTCCATGTGGAAAGTAAAAATTCTCGTGTGCAAAGTAAAAATTCTCGTACGCAAAGTTGCACAGCATCCTTTTTTTTCTCCAACATTTTAACAAAATTTGCTGCGCGATAATCCTAAAACTGCTGCGCAGCGTCGGTCAGATATCTGCGCAGCCATACGCAGCAGTTGAGAGTTGAACAATGAACACAGTTGTGTCTATGACCTCCTGACCTGCAGTGACTGAAACCCTCAGTGAGAGCGCCCTTCAAGGTATCCTCTTGATGAAGGGAAACATCGCGAACCTCTTGACTGACATATAGGAGACAGAATATAATCAAACCAGTGATCGTGGGACCTTAACTCTACAGACGAAGAATTCTCATCGGCGTAAGAAAGGTGGGACCTGGGGACTTGGAGGCATTGATTTCTTCACATAGAGGAGTTAGAAATGGCCCACGGCACAATTTTGTCATCGTGGGGGGGGGTGTTAAGTGACCCGGGCGATGACGATCCTAGCTACGCCCCTGAATGTACTATTTTATTTCAATTAATTTGTCGGAATATTTGTAGTCAGTGGCGTAGCTAGGGTCATGTGCGCCCGGGGGCAAGACACAAATTATGCGCCCCTTGACGGACCGAAAAATTCTACTGAGCCCCCAAGAAAAATTTGAAATTTTACGGTTTATATGGTTCATTTTTTGAAGCAAATGATATTTTAATGAAATACAATACAGACTAATAATTCTCTATACGATTATAAACAATTTATTTGAAAAAAAAATACTCTACTAATTATACATGACTCGAATAGACATCTAAAATAAATTGATCTTCCTTGATTTGAATGTCGTCAATCTCGCTGTTAAAATTGATATTCTCAAGTGTTCTCTTTCGATGCTAAGGAGTGCAAGATCATCCAGACGATCTTGATCCATTGAAGCACGTAATTAAGACAAAATAAGGTTTACTTTGCCGAAGGACCGCTCACAGCTTTTAGTTGAAACAGCAATTTTTAGAAGTATTTGAAGTGAAATGCGCAGATTCGGAAATACGTCATCTCCATATGAAACAATAAAATCGAGAAGATCCAAAGTAGTTTCCGGTAGAACTTCAGTCNGGGGGCGCGGTGGTCAAAGTGTTAGTGCGCTGCGGTACAAAAACAATTCTAAAATAAAAATAAAAATCGGTCACGGGTTCAAACCCCGGTTCTGGCACCCCTACGGGTAGATGATGCTCGTTAAAACCTTGGCTGGTAGTTCATCTAGGAGAAGGAAACTCCGAATACAAATCCTCCGCTGCCTTGCGGCTATACCTGCCTTGCGGGAAAGGCTAAGGGAGTAAACCCTGAAAGAAAATCAGGAATTGGAGCACCTACAGGCGGTCTATACATAAGACTTATGTACATACCGGCAGCTCCTGCGACGCCAATGGCAGCCAAGCTGCATCGACGCAAGTCGTTCCCTTGGTTACACCATTGACGTGGAGAGGGGGGATATGCTGTATGGGCAGCAGCTAATTCTCCATAATACCCGCCCAGGCTTGCATCACCTCTGGAGAGGACACTCCAGCGTCGCCGCAAGGTGTCGACAAAACACGGGAAGCAGCAGTTACCGGTTATAAGCCAAAGCTCAATTGACGTAGAGCTAGGCGCCAGGGGCTGCTTCCGACGGTGGGAGAGACTACCAATGTCTCACTGGACAGCTACCGCCCGCCTCAAACTGGGCAGCCCCCAGTCAAATAGGTGCTATCCCGTCATGGCCTGCCTTCTCCACTGGGTGCGTGGAGATTAGAGTACCACTCAACAAGTGGGCCACTAAGCCCTGCACCAAGAAATACAAAAAAGAAAAAGAAGACCCCAGCTCTTCGAATCGCTAGCTGGAACGTGAGGACTATGTGTCCCGGCATCACTGATGATCTGCAGTCCATAAACGACACACGGAAGACAGGAATAATCGATAGAGAACTTAAAAGGCTAAAGATTGACATAGCATGCCTTCAGGAGACCAGGCTCCCAGACAACGGTTCACTCAAAGAGGCCAATTACACCTTCTTCTGGCAAGGCAGACCGAAAGACGAACCTAGACAGCATGGTGTGGGTTTCGCTGTTAAAAACACTCTTCTACCATCCATTGAACCACCGTCATCAGGCACGGAGAGGATCCTCACTCTAAGACTCAGAACAACTGCGGGCCCAGCAAACATTCTTAGTGTGTATGCCCCAACACTCTATTCAACTCCGGAAGAGAAGGACCAGTTCTATGGAGCGTTAGACCAGGCAATAGCCGGCATCCACAAAGACGAGGCAATCTATCTCCTAGGAGATTTCAATGCTAGAGTGGGGAGCGACCACGAAGCCTGGCCCACCTGCCTTGGACTATTTGGAAGAGGAAAGTTAAATGAAAATGGACAAAGGCTTCTGGAATTGTGCTGCTCACGAGGCTTGTGTGTGACCAACACTTTCTTCAAGTGCAAGGATATACATCAAGTATCTTGGAGACACCCTCGATCCCACCAATGGCACCAGCTGGACCTCATTATCACCAGGCGTGCACAACTAGCTAGCGTCCTACTCACTCGCAGCTATCACAGTGCCGACTGTGACACGGATCATTCCCTTGTCGCCAGCAAAGTACGAATAATGAGGAAAAACTCGTACCACACAAAGAAAAAGGGAAGTCCACGCATCAATACCTCCTGCATGAAAGACCCTGCGATAGCGCAGCTGTTCAAAGACAAGGTGAAGGAAAGTCTCTCAAAGATGTCCCCATGCGTCACCATTGACTCCAAATGGACGCAACTGAGAGACACAATCTA
Source organism: Radix auricularia (assembly GCA_002072015.1). Classification (NCBI taxonomy): domain Eukaryota; kingdom Metazoa; phylum Mollusca; class Gastropoda; family Lymnaeidae; genus Radix; species Radix auricularia. The sequence goes on along the minus strand of MUZC01000414.1, from coordinate 504,887 downwards.
TACATCCGCAATACAAGCCTTTGGCAAAAAATCTCACAAAAACACGGACTGGTTTGATGAACATTGGGACGAGATGAAACCCGTCACTGAAGCAAAAAGGAAAGCTCTTATGGCTTACAAGGAAAAGCCTACACCTGACAATTTGCATGCTTTAAAAACAGCTAAGTCACTTGCCCAAAAGGTTGCACGTAAATGTGTCAATACCTACTGGCTTAAGCTCTGTTCCAGTATACAATCAGCTGCAGACATGGGCAATGCAAAAGTCATGTACGAAAACATCAAAAAGGCAACGGGCCCCTTGACGTCAAAAGCTGCTCCCCTAAAGTCCAAAAATGGAGAAATTATTCAAGACCAGGCAGCACAGCTAAAACGGTGGGTTGAGCATTATCTGGAATTGTATTCAACAGTTACCACAGTCTCCAGCACCGCTCTAGATGACATCCCAGATATGCCACTCATGGAAGAACTTGATGTCGTGCCCACACAGGAAGAGCTGAGCAAAGCAATTGACAGTCTAGCTTGTGGAAAAGCGCCTGGGAATGATGGAATACCACCAGAGGTTCTAAAGAGTGGCAAGACAGCTTTACTCCAACCATTGCACGAGATTCTGTCCCTCTGCTGGGAACAGGGCTACATCCCCCAAGACCTAAAGGATGCAAATATAGTGACACTATATAAAAACAAAGGTGATAGGAGTGATTGCAATAATTATCGCGGCATTTCACTCCTTAGTATTGTAGGAAAGACCTTTGCCCGCGTTATACTAAAACGTTTACAAAGCCTAGCATCCCGCGTCTATCCAGAATCTCAGTGTGGTTTCCGGTCCGGTCGGTCTACCATAGACATGGTGTTCTCCATACGACAGCTCCAGGAAAAATGCAGAGAGCAGCAGATGCCACTATACATTGCATTTGTGGACCTTACAAAAGCCTTCGACTTAGTCAGTCGCAACGGGCTATTCCAAATACTGGCAAAAATTGGATGTCCCCCTCACCTACTTGCCATCATCAGACAGTTCCATGAAAATATGCTTGGCACAGTACAGTTCGATGGAGCTAAGTCAGAGGCCTTCCCTGTCAGCAGCGGAGTTAAACAAGGTTGTGTACTCGCACCAACACTCTTCGCAATATTCTTCTCTGTACTTCTTCGATACGCATTCAAGGATAGCAGTGAGGGAATCTGGTTACATACCAGAGCTGATGGAGGACTTTTCAACACTGCCCGCCTCCGAGCCAAGACCAAAACGACGGATGTCCTAATTCGAGAGCTACTATTTGCGGATGATGCGGCACTAACAGCACATACAGAATCTGGTTTGCAACAACTCGTGTCAAGCTTCTCCAATGCCTGCAAAGAATTTGGTCTGCAAATCAGCTTGAAAAAGACAAACATCATGGCCCAAGACACTCGACCTCCTCCTACCATAAATATCGATAATGAAAACTTGGAGGTTGTGGACAGCTTCACCTACTTGGGATCCAAGGTCTCCAATACACTGTCCATTGAAGAAGAAATAAACAGCAGAATTGGCAAGGCAGCCGCAACAATGGCTAAACTAAATAAGCGGGTCTGGCAAAACACCAAGCTAACGGAGAAAACCAAACTGTGCGTCTATCGAGCCTGTGTCATCAGTACACTACTATATGGGAGCGAGACATGGACCACTTATACATCACAAGAGCGTAAGCTTAACAGCTTCCATTTGAGATGCTTGCGCCACATCCTTGGTATTAAATGGCAAGAAAAAGTGCCTAATAGTGAGGTACTAACGCGTGCCAATACCCAAAGCATGTTCTCAATTCTTAGTGAAAGACGCCTGAGGTGGCTAGGACATGTCAAAAGAATGAGCCCCGGCCGCATCCCGAAGGATCTCCTATATGGTGAACTTGCTTCAGGAAAGAGGAAAACAGGTCGCCCACGCTTGCGATTTAAAGATGTCTGTCAAAGGGACATGAAAGCAGCCAAAATACATACAAGTGACTGGGAGTGTAAGGCAGAAGACCGATCTACGTGGCGCACAGTTGTCAAAGAGGGCGTCATAGTAGCCGAGGAGCGAAGAATGGAGGAGGCTGCAGACAGAAGAGCTAGGAGAAAGGCCAAAACATTTGGAAGCACAGAACTCGTGTGTAAAAACTGTGGCAAAGACTGTCACTCAAGGATAGGACTGCACAGTCACTCGAGGAAATGCAACCCAACCCAACGGTGATGCACCATCGTCTCGCGAGACGGAAGGATGCCGGAAACGTATTTGGGATACATTAGTTTACATTAAAATGAAATAAAATAATGAGTTTTAATACTCATTTTGGCGCCCCCCTAACGTGGCGCCCGGGGGCACTCGCCCCCCCCTGCCCCCCCTCGCTACGCCACTGTTTGTAGTTGACGTCTGCGGTTCTATGTAATCGAGGATGGGAAGACGGCCGCTTAGAAGTTTATTGTAGAATCGTCGTATTTGTTCGTGTGATTACATTTAATTAAGGTAGAGTCGAATACAGGGATTAAATTCATAATGATACAAATCTGGAACTCATTCACGAACACTGACGTAACCGTTGGTGGCGTCAATGAACAACGACGGGTCGAACCTTTCGCAAGAAAAGAGGGGGTTTGTGACGTCATCAGACCCGAGGGGCCAGAGGGGGGTTCTTGTCATTTCAACACCCTTCTCTAACAACAAACATGTCTCAGCTGTGGCGCAGGTGGCCGTACACAGACCTCGGCAGTGGGAAAGAGAAAGAAGACATGGTGTACCGAGCATTGCTGGATGTGGATGGTGGATAACAATGGATACATCGGACCCTTGAATTTCAGAGGGTTCATAAGAAAACGACCCCCTTAAACCCATTTAACCCCCAACCCCCACCTTCCCCGTCTCAACGCGGGCCAGCTGTTGGAAGACGTTCGTTGTGTTTACGTTTGATTTGCGCAACACTACCAGACAGACAATGGCGGACAACACAGACACCGGAAGTTACTCGTTACAGTCCCCTGTCTCGTGACAGATGGTTGGCAATGTCTGCACAGATCCTTTCACCCTTTCACAGAAGGTGCCTCACAATACTTAATTTTCACGACTCTGGAATCATCGCTCCTCCATCCCCACCCCCTAAAATTGGATTAGTCATTGTATATTATCTTAGTATACATATTACAGAGGCTCCTTCTCTAAAGAAGTTTATTATTATTATGTCCTACAATGTTCCCTTTAAGGTTCGTTGTTCCACATGCTCGCGCTCTAAGTTAGAAAGCATCAATTCACCCCCCTCCCCCAGTAATTTACAAAATTTGCGGCGCGGTAATTCTAAAATGCTGCGCGGCGTCGGTAAAATATTTGCGCGGCGGCGCAACTTAAGGCAATGCCCGATGTTTCCTGTACGGTTCGTTGACCAGATGGTGCTACTGATCACCCAATAAATGTTCGTTATTCTTAAATTTAAACGCATAAAACTCTCGAATCTTCTAATTATCCAAAGCGAGGCGCTGCCCCGGATGTTATGAAATCAAACAAAGCTCAATAGAAATAAATGTATCCACCAAGACTCTCATAATTATTGTCCGTGAAATCGGATGGTTAAAGCTGTCCACTAGTGTCCGCCTTTGACATCAACCCCCCCCCCACCACGCACACAGCTTCTTTACGGTTCTGGATGTCTATCCATGTCACGGATGGATTTCATCCACAGAATACATCCACGCAGACTATCATCACTGCCATGCCATCATTGGTCACGGCGACAACACGAGACGTGACTCTGAATGGGACACGGAATTAACTTCAATATCTGGTCTTACCGACACAGAGGAGAGGTTTCAGATGGTGTGTTTGGTGTGGGGGTGGAGGGGGTGGACAACTTGTCCAGCAGTAAGCTGGACGACGAGAAGCTGGACGATATTAAGGGGTCATTTATTCCGGACATGATGGCACAAATTCAAGTTACAGTGGACAGCATAACGATAGACATCATCTTCTCGTGGATAATACCAATATACCCCATGTCAATTTACCCCATACCAATATACCCCATGTCAATTTACCCCATGTCAATTTACCCCATACCAATATACCCCATGTCAATTTACCCCATGTCAATATACCCCATGTCAATTTACCCCATACCAATATACCCCATGTCAATTTACCCCATGTCAATTTACGCCATACCAATATACCCCATGTCAATTTACCCCATACCAATATACCCCATGTCAATTTACCCCATACCAATATACCCCATGTCAATTTACCCCATGTCAATTTACCCCATACCAATATACCCCATACCAATATACCCCATGTCAATTTACCCCATACCAATATACCCCATGTAAATTTACACCATACCAATATACCCCATGTCAATTTACACCATACCAACATACCCCATTGTTTTTTTAATCTTAAAACATGGCAGGGTGACCCATAATACAGTGATACAATCCCGGGAATCAGTTATCTCTCTTGTTTTAAACACAATTATAACATTATTGGCGTATATGTACAAGAACGTTGGACTTTCATCATGGAAATACTTACTTTTACCTCCGGTAGGCAGAAATGAGATGAAACCTTCCTACTACTGACTGGAGACAGAAATGGATCGTATCCTTCTTAGTGATCTGTTTTAGATGGCATATATTTATTAATTTATTCTAGTTTCCACCCCCCCCCCACTCCGCTACGAAAATACAGCCCACCACGACATCAACAACATCTACCCTCAGATGATGTCGCCCTGCTTGTCTAATTCATCGGACCTCCTGTTGTAGTGTATGTATGTCACACTGCTGGTCTAATTCATCGGACCTCCTGTTGTAGTGTATGTATGTCACACTGCTGGTCTAATTCATCGGACCTCCTGTTGTAGTGTATGTATGTC
>MUZC01000414.1:483836-495375 GCA_002072015.1 Radix auricularia | reverse complement strand
AAAAGTCAATAAATTAGTTACTAACAGTCTAATAAAATAAAATGACGTTTAGCACCTACGGAGAAGGCGATCATACATTTGTGACGAAGGGGGTGTGTGTTTTAGAAATGTGACATCACATCAAAACGTGCAACTTAAAATGAAAGTTCCACTTAAAAACTTGAATGCTTACAATTTATTTATTGACGATTTACATGAATTTACACGTGTATCGATTTAATAGAGTTCAACTTCACATTAAATACAAACTTAAGTGACAATAAAGTTATTTCACAAATGCTCATTTTCAAAAAGGAGGTACAGCTATTATGGGGGAGGGGGGCGCGGCTGCAAATCTTTGTTCTAAGGGGGTTCTAAGTTTTTGTAACAATGGCGGGGAGGGGGGGTATAAATCAGCCAAAATCACGTGACGTCACTTTTAGACGTCGGCCGTGTGGTTACTGAGAAATAAGGGGCATGGAAGGTGGCTAGGTTGCATAGTATAGCTGTATGACGGTGAAAATTATGCGATGTTTTGAACGGGTAACCCGGGTACCCGTTCGAAATTTGGACGGGTACCCGGGCAGCCTTTTTCAAAAAATTGACAGCCCTAGTGGCTGGTAGGGCGTAGGTAAATAGCCCACGACCTATAACTTCCAGTTAATTTGTGGCACATTTTTAAAAATACTTTATGGTTATATTTTCTATGGACTTAACTTTAAACCCCCCCCCCCGGGATCCGCCTATGTCAATGTAAGAACCAGTGCCAGAGTCGATGTCTGAAATAAATATCAGCGGCTTGTAATGACCATTACCTGACCAAACGTAGTCTGATCTAACAGCCCATGACGTAGTCTGATCTAACAGCCCATGACGTAGTCTGATCTAACAGCCCATGACGTAGTCTGATCTAACAGCCCATGACGTAGACTGATCTAACAGCCCATGACGTAAGATGATCAAAGTACTAATGCCATCACATCATTTACCCATGATCAATGTCACTGTGGCACATTTGTGATTATTGACACACTGTCCCCGACGAACAAACCCCCTCCCCTAGTTACGACGATTGGCAGCCCTAAAGACGTGGTACCCCCCCCCCCCCCATGAAATATACCAGCCTCCTCCCGCCTAGATGAGGGTAAACGCCTGCGACACGACGAGTGGAAACACCTGTGACGAGTCCATATCACGACCGCCTGTGATGGAGGATGGCGATACGCTGATCAGCTGATAGTGGCGGCGACAAGTCATCTGTGTGACAGTGAAACCGCGATATCTCTCGATAGTTGACTTACCGAACCCGTCACAGTTTAGTCTTAAGACGGGGCTATGGTGGTGATAATAATGAATCCCATGTACGAGAATTCTGTTATCTACAATATAATATGGTTTACTGGAATTAAGGGCAATGAGGAAAAACAAAGGGGGGGGGTTGATTTATTGAAAAGGGGTTGCGATGTAAAGCTATTGGGTTGTGATGGAAAGTTTTAAGGTTGTGGTGTAAAGCTATTGGGGTTGCGGTGTAAAGCTATTGGGCTGCGATGGAAAGTTGTGGGGTGGCGATTGAAAGCTGTGGGACGGCGGGGTCAAATAAAGGGGGGGGGGAATGAAACTGGTAAATCAGCCAAAGCTAACGGAAGGTGACTACAATGTGATCTTTGAATATATAAATGATAAAGTATATATAGAGAAAAAGAATCTAAGTACGACATGAGACTAATTGTGTGAAGTGACTGATCGCTAGAGTTTTTGGTTGTTGTAAATATGTTATAATATTAGACTGAAAGACTAAAGATTGAACACTATAAATAGATCTCGTAAACGCAAGAATTCCTGTCATCGCACCATTGGGTTAAAGCTCCAGGGGCGTGCCTACATCAATTTTTCCAAAAGTGAAAACTATTGATCAATGATTTAAACTTCATATAAAAAAAATCAGCATATGTCCCTCCTCCACATATTGGTACGCCCATGTCTCTATCTCCACTCATGTTAGTACGCCCCTAACACTATCTCCCCGTTAATCTTGGTGCGCCCCTGCCCTGACTTCCATCGGTGCCGCCTTATCGCCAGCGCCCCGACACTGGAACCCGGGGGGCTTTGTGCCCGGACTAAGGCACAATTATTACCCGACAGAACGACGAGGGAAAACACGAGTTTCGGGTGGCACAGAGCAAGCAATACACCCAGACTGTTTATAACAGTTGACATTGAAGGTCATTTGTGTCATCCTCACGGCGTCCCCCAAACCTTTGAAAGGCTATTTTCTGAGATCCGTGGTAGCCAGTGTGAGACTCACCGCTTATTATACATTTCCATTATTATTCCACTGTCCTCGGTTTTATGGGTGTTGCCACTCACCAGAACGTTTATACTTTATGTGAGATGGTAGAGGTGTTGCCACTCACCAGAACAAATATACTTTAGATGAAATGGTAGAGCAAAGTGGTGCGTGAGGTCAGGAGAATTTGTACATGGATTGTTAGTGAAAGGGGGGGGATTGAAGAGACATATGTATATAAAAAAGAGAGAGAATGGAAGAGACAGAACAGAAAGAAAGGGAGGGACAGGGAGAGAAAGTTATAGTAGAATAAGAGAGAGGAGGTGAGAGAGAAAAGAGAAAGAGTGAGATACAATGAGAGAGAATGGGTGAAAGATATAGGGAGAGAGAGAGAGAGAGGAAGAGCGAGGGTAGAAAAAGAGAGAGGAGAAGAGAGAGAGAGAAATAGAGGAAGCTACACATTTATTATATGGAGTGTGCCAAGATTTGCCAGCTGCCGTCTGTATCCTTCACTAATTGTTTATTCTGTGTGTGCCTGTGCCATGACATATATATGTGGTAGTCGATAACAGTTTTTTTAAAAAAACAGATTAAAAGAAGAAAAAAAGCCCAAACAAAACAAAAAAACGCACTCATGATGGGACACTCAACTGCATTCATAAATAAATGCTCTCAGCAACAGGTAAGTTTTTTAAAATTGGTAAACGGAGGTAACCGACATAATATATATGTTTGTTTGTACATGACTAAATTAACTCCCCTTGACGAACTTAGCCTAGAAGTAGAACTAGAACTAATGATTGGATTGTTTCTCAAGATTGTAGCTCACGATCCACACCAGGGATCACTTGTTAAAAAAAATAGTCTCCGCTGTTAAAATTAAACCGCCCCTTAGTTATTTTAAATTTAAGTTTGTATTAACTTTTGTGTCTCGGAATATGTACTGTATTTGTGCTACAAGAATTTGTGTACGATTATTAAAAATTCAACATGGATAAATAAACTTAGCCAGCAGCGTAACACGTTGGGGCAAAGGGGATGATTACCCCGCTACCCCACGTCCGAGAGACACATTTTTAAGGTTGGCTTTTTGCGCAGTGTAAATTTTTTTTTAAAAATGAAATAAAATAAACAATTGAAAAACAAAGACGCATTGTTGGTCTCGAGACATTCACACTGCGGTTTTCTTCCTACCCACCACCCTTCACCCCCCTAGCTTGCCAACCTAAAACTGTGATTGGCCGACCCTAGCGAGGGTTAGCCTGAACTGAACTGTCCCTTAACCCGACGCTGGGTCGTTGGGGCACCATTTTGAGCTGCGCACTATCTCATGCCAAGTGTCACGGTTCTGAGCTGCCTTCTGGGAATCGCTAAATGAAAGGCCGGTCCACTCTTTGATATTATCCTCCCAACTCTTCCTTGGTCTGCCTCTTTTCCTTCTTCCCTGGACTGTGCCTTGCAATATCGTCTTTGAGAGACCTCCAGATCTTGTCACGTGTCCGTACCATCGTAGTTTCCTCTTTTTAATTGAGGTGAGAAGGTCCTCGTAAGGGCCAATGACAGCACTTATTTTGTCGCGGACCGCTTCGTTCGTGATGTGCGCCGTGTAGGAGATGTTTAATATCTTTCGAAAACATCTAATCTCTAGCGCATTAATTCTTTTTTGGAGGTCTGCGGTGAACGTCCAACCCTCACAACCATAAAGGGTCAGCCATGTTCTCAACAAAAAAAAAGGGGGAGGGGGGAGAGAGAACGGGCACAGAGACATTTTTAATTTTAAAATAAAATGTTTTCTCTGGGGGTTGAACCTAGAACTTCCGCGAGTAAGGCGGGGGTGATACCCACTACACTACCAATCACAAGTTATTCCGTGTAGGAACAACGCAAAAGAACTCTAGAAGCATTGTTGGTCTCGAGATGTCAATGGGTGTCAAATAATGTCAACTGAGGTCAACTGATGTCATCTGTTCTCAACTGATGTCAACTCGTGTCTTCCTCTGCCCCATAATGCCCCATTCCATCACTCGGTATTGTGATCCTTCCCACTGTTAAATTGTTAAAATTATATCCCTCTAACAGCATCTAAATGACCTTGACCTTCTAGGCCCCCTCCATGTTTGTAATTACAACAAGCACGGCCATGTAATCAACTAACTCAAATGTTTTAATTACATTTTTTAAAAAAAACTCAATGTCACCTTGAGCAGGTCACTGTTAAGTCTCATGAATTCTAAATGTTCAATTTCCATACAAACATTTCGTTCCAATTCTCATTCTATATCCGCCCTCACCCTCTCCTTTCCCCTAAACACCCCCCCCCTTTCTCTCTTTCATTTTCTCTCTGGCTCTGTCACCTTCTCTTGTCTACTTATCCCTTACGTAATCCCCCCAGCTACTTGCCGTTAATTGTTAACTTCCCTCCCTCACCCCACCCGACTTCCGGCCTCCCCTCACCGAAGCTCCTACCTTCCGACACTTATGGATCACTCGTGTGATTTCACTGACCGAGTGCTAAAGATATTTGTGTAAACACAGTGTACTGTACTTCTCTACGCGCTTTAAACATCAAAACCGCGCGTTACCACCCCAGCCACACCACCAGCAACCCATCTCATAAGTTGACTTTCAATAACAACTAATAACAACAGAAAAAAGCCCTCGCCATTTCATCAGGTTGCGATCAAGGGTGAAACATATTCCAAGCGTATTTCATCATGAAAGATCTTCCTTATAGTGAGGTTTGTATGTCATTGAGTTCTCCTGCTAGTGACTTAAGTCTGTCACTGTGTACACGGTAGAGTGACGTAAGTCTGTCACTGTGTACACGGTAGAGTGACGTAAATCTGTCACTGTGTACACGGTAGAGAGACGTAAATCTGTCAATGTGTACACGGGACAGTGACGTGTGTGCGCCATTTGGCACACAATAGATATCACTTTGACGATAATGCCCCTTGTTTCCCCAACAAAAGAATAAGCCATGATCCCATTGTCAACTTGGGTATGTCAACTGACACTGTTGATTGTCACATACTTCTTCGACATAAAATAAAAACATGTGAGCCAACAAGACAAAAAACAAACAAACGAACGAACGATATACATAGGGTCCCCAGCTATAGGCGACGCCTGTCGTCACAGCTATTGGATAAGAAGGGGACATACTTGTGAAGGGGACATAATTCAAACGTACCGATTTGTGGATTATGACAAAAAACCATGCTGTAGTGACTGGAGAAATCTCAGTTCCGTAAACATGATATTTTTATGATTTTTGCGATCCGTACATAAAACGGAAAACAAGCAATGTGTTATTTGAGATTGAAAGCCTTAGAAATGGAATATCCCCGAGATAAGACGAATGGCAAGCGATGGCTCACAGTTTAACGTTGGCGACTGAGGCATTGGTTATCAGGGTAGAAAATAACGTATATTCTGGCGTATAAGACGAATTTTTGCCCATAAGAATCTTCTTTAAAGTCCAGTGTTGTCTTTTACACCGGATATCGTATTTTTACACCGGATATTGTCTTACACGCCGGGTATCGACTCGTTCGCCGGGTATCTTTTTATACGTCAGGGTATCAATTCATACGTCAGGTATCGTCTTATACGTCAGGGTATCGAGTCATTCGCCGGTTATCGAATGATGCGCTGGGTATCGACTCATACACCGTGTAACGCCTTATACGCTGTTAAATCATACGTCCGTTTGTTTAGTTCCGCGGTTTGATGGAGCTGGGAAGGCGGGGAAAGCTGAACAAACCAGTCCAAGCAGCATTTGTCTGGAAGTGGAGAGAAAAAACAAAGCTTGCTGTGATAGGCTGGTTCTGTACAGCTGAAAGCTGAACCTCTTTCACACAACAAGCCTCGGGAAGATCCTCGGCATAATGTGGCAGGACAAAATTCAAGCAGGCCTCCCCAGCATCTTCACCCTCCTGATGCAGTCACAGCTTCGCTGGGCAGGGCACCTAGCCCGAATGCCAGACGAGAGACTACCAAAGAGAGTATTCTATGGCGAGCTCCAGCATGGCAAGCGGTCCCATGGTGGGCAAAAGAAACGCTTCAAAGACACATTGGAAGCCTCATTGAAAGCGTTTGCCGTCAACCCAGGCACGTGGGAAAGAGCTGCAATGGACCGGTCCACCTGGCGTCAACCCATCCACGAAGGTACCAGGACATGCGAGTCAAACAGGACCAACGCCGCAGATAAAAAAAAAGAGGCAAACCCGAAAGGTCCGTGCTGCCAAACCTCCGGGAGACAAACCACTTGTCCCTTGTCCTTTCTGTTCCCGAAACTTCCGTGCCAGGATCGGCCTCGTCAGCCATCTGCGTACACATAGGCAGAACCTGTCCCAGCAACCATCGGGTGACTAGAGTGGTCCTCGTCGTCTCGATGGACGAACAGACAGTAAAGTACAAAGTAAAGCACAAGTGCCTATTACTGCCTATACATAACATTACAGCACCAATATTAGTACCTGTACATACAGTACAGCAGCAGTATTAGTACCTGTTCATACAGTACAGCACCAGTATTAGTACCTGTTCATACAGTACAACACCAGTATTAGTACCTGTTCATACAGTACAGCACCAGTATCTTTAAAAAAAAAAGTACTTATAATCTGAACGCAAATGTGATGGCGTTTTTTTCCCTCTTTTTTTTCCCCGGTGTGTGTTAGATTAGAGGTGTTCTTATACGGTGAAAATAGTTTTAAACCTATATTTTCAAAGGAGAAGTGGGGGGGGGGGTCGTCAATGCTTCCTTAAATGTCCTCTAAAAAGTTATTGTGCAAAGTTGCACAGTAAGCATTTTTTGTGCAATATTTTTACAAATTTACTGCACGGTAATTCTAAATTTCTGCACGTGGTTGATCAGGTAAATGCGCGTTCGTGCAGCCGCGCAGCTTGAAGGGAACTTCCGGGGGATGGGGGCGTGTTATGCGCCTGTCGTACACGCTGGAGTATACTGTGCCTATACCACACATAGTTCCCCGGCTAAAAAAATGAGAACCGCTAGAGCTCTCTTTAAATATTTGCAGGAAAAAAAATGGAACAAATATTTGATTGATCACCACCTGGTGACATTGTGGGAACTCGAGCACATGCTTTTAGTTTTTAACGTAACCGACATAGTAAGGTCAGAGGTCACAATGTTGGCAACAAAAATCCTATTGTACTCCCCCCCCCGCGCGAGCCAACCCCCCTTCTCCCAATACAACCCACCCAGCACTATGTTCCTTCTCCAACCTTGGTTCCCTACCAAGGGCGACGCCGCTGCACCATTGTTCTTGGATCACCACACCCACCACCCAGTTTTCTTCTTCGTCAACTCCACACTTCTACCGGTGCCGCCACTGCATCATTGTTCTCGGGATCAACAGACACATTACATTACATCGGTCCCTCCTTGACCTTACCACCCTAAACGCGGGGGACGCCGCTGAACCGGGATCGACACCTATGTGAGAACGTGCAGCCGTAGACTTGCACTTTAAAATCCCGCTTCCGTTGGTGGAGGCACAGGATCACGTACTAATATAACGGGCTGTGTGGAGATGACGTCATGTTACCGTCACAGTCACGTGGTGTTGTTGTTCATTAAATCACGCCTTAAGGTTTGCCAAGTCAATGGTTCTAACAAACACTAAATACGAGTATAGCGGTAGAGGTGGTTGGACAGTTGTTCTTTGTTGCTAGCAGTGGCGTTGCTAGGGGAGGTAGGTCCAAATTCGAAAGTCCCTTCCCCCCGGGACCCTCTTGGTGGACCTCTAAGGAGTGTCCGAATTTTTTTCACATTAAACATTAAATATTACGTCACCGGTCAAAATGCAGGGGCCTAAAAAGAAGCCACCCCCAACCCAAAAATTATTCGAAACTCCTTCTCATCCTCTTCAACCATGGAAAACAAAACTAGACCGTCTATGATGTCTGTCTATGATGTCTGTCTATGATGTCTGTCTATGATGTCTGTCTATGATGTCTGTCTATGATGTCTGTCTATGATGTCTGTCTATCATGTCTGTCTATGCTGTCTGTCTATGATGTCTGTCTATGATGTCTGTCTATGATGTTTGTCTATGCTGTCTGTCTATGCTGTCTGTCTATCATGTCTGTCTATGCTGTCTGTCTATGATGTATGTCTATGATGTCTGTCTATCATGTCTGTCTATGCTGTCTGTCTATAATGTCTGTCTATCATGTCTGTCTATGCTGTCTGTCTATGATGTCTGTCTATCATGCCTGTCTATGATGTCTGTCTATGATGTATGTCTATGATGTCTGTCTATCATGTCTGTCTATGCTGTCTGTCTATGATGTATGTCTATCATGTCTGTCTATCATGTCTGTCTATGCTGTCTGTCTATAATGTCTGTCTATGATGTATGTCTATGATGTCTGTCTATCATGTCTGTCTATGCTGTCTGTCTATGATGTATGTCTATGATGTCTGTCTATCATGTCTGTCTATGCTGTCTGTCTATGATGTCTGTCTATCATGTCTGTCTATGCTGTCTGTCTATAATGTCTGTCTATCATGTCTGTCTATGATGTCTGTCTATGATGTCTGTCTATGATGTCTGTCTATCATGTCTGTCTATGCTGTCTGTCTATCATGTCTGTCTATGCTGTCTGTCTATCATGTCTGTCTATGCTGTCTGTCTATGATGTATGTCTATGATGTCTGTCTATGATGTCTGTCTATTATGTCTGTCTATCATGCCTGTCTATGATGTCTGTCTATGATGTCTGTCTATGATGTCTGTCTATGCTGTCTGTCCATGATGTCTGTCTATGATGTCTGTCTATGCTGTCTGTCTATCATGTCTGTCTATGCTGTCTGTCTATGATGTATGTCTATGATGTCTGTCTATCATGTCTGTCTATGCTGTCTGTCTATTATGTCTGTCTATCATGTCTGTCTATGATGTCTGTCTATCATGTCTGTCTATGATGTCTGTCTATGATGTCTGTCTATCATGTCTGTCTATGCTGTCTGTCTATGCTGTCTGTCTATTATGTCTGTCTATGCTGTCTGTCTATCATGTCTGTCTATGCTGTCTGTCTATGCTGTCTGTCTATTATGTCTGTCTATCATGTCTGTCTATGCTGTCTGTCTATTATGTCTGTCTATTATGTCTGCCTATCATGTCTGTCTATGCTGTCTGTCTATTATGTCTGTCTATGCTGTCTGTCTATGATGTCTGTCTATCATGTCTGTCTATCATGTCTGTCTATGCTGTCTGTCTATGATGTCTGTCTATGATGTCTGTCTATCATGTCTATCTTGTCCGCGTTGTCCATCTGCGCGGTGTGTCTATATTTTCAGCATCGCGCGTGTTTTCCTCTTACCACAGACATCGCGTGGAAGATTCCCCCCTCTCTTAAACTTGGGCTGATGAAAGTGGCAGATAATTGGATACATTCGTCACAGCCACGCTTTGCCCCGTGTGGCTTCTCTCCCATGACGAAACGAGGCACACATTCAAATTTGAATCCCATTGATGCCGTCACGGCCTCTGTCAAAGTCAAACTTTAAGGGGATCACAAGACTCTCGTATGGTGTCTCCAATTAGACCGGGGGGGGGGGCGGGGNACAGTATTTAGATGGGGGGGGAGGTGGTCGGGAAGGGGAGGGGGCTAGAATCACAAGTCTCTTATATGACGTCAGCAATTAGAATTTAGACCGTGGGGGGTGGGAAGGGGAGGGCCAGAATCATAAGACTCTTATAAGGTGACAGCATTCAGCTCAGGCTTTGATGTGAATTCAAATGTCGGGGTTTAACGGGTCAGTATTTTGAGGCCGAAGTTGTTAGTCGTTGAGTGAACCCAATTGAAACAACAAAGTGACGTCATTTCACGTCTTCTACACCGACTAAACCAGTGCTTCAAAAGTATTCCTAATGTGGTGGACCGGCAGCAATTTGTTACCTTGCTCCAAAGCAAACTTTTAGTTGTGGTGTATTGTGCGTAGAACCAATTGATCAAACATCAAATCTAACCGTCTCTCTATCCCTGAATGTGTTAATTGCGATGTAGTGTGTGAAGACCTGTTACATTTTTATAGTTTTGTTTGTTTGTTTGTTTGTTGACAAGTTTCCATGCTGCAGCAGTCTAAAAGGCGTGTTTTTTTCCCCTTTTCTTTTCTTTTTTTAAACTGAAAAAAATAAAAAACAAAACAAAAAAAAAAAACAATAGAAATAATATAAATTTTAAAGTAACGACTTAACCATAAAACAAGTCCAGACACGGAACTGGTGTGTAAGGGGTGGGGGGGGTGTCCCGTGGGGGTCAAGGGTCAGCTCAACAACAAACTATACACAGAATCTCCCCCTCCCGCAGCCCCCCGGAGGGGGGGGGGAGGAAATTGAGATCGAAAGACATAAGTGTTGGTTTATTAATGTTTTAAAAAGCCTTGCGACACTCCCAGAGCTAGCAGCTCCTTATTCTGGTGAACGTTTGGCCATAAATCTAACTCGCGGTAATTGGTGTGCTCTCCAGAGGGCTAAGAGCGGGGCCTCGAGATTGGGCCGCATAAAAGTCTTACCTAATAAATCACTGCTTCGACACAAGCTAGTCTACAGGTATTGTAGATGTAATGTACATCAGGTTTAGAGTACAGGTATTGTAGAGAAGATGTAGTGTACTGGTATTGTAGGTCAGGTGTAGTGTATAGGTATTGTAGGGAAGATGTAGTCTATAGATATTGTAGGACAGATGTAGTAGACATGTATTGTAGGACAGATGTAGTAGACAGGTATTGTAGGGCAGATGTAGTAGACAGGTATTGTAGGGCAGATGTAGTAGACAGGTATTGTAGGGCAGATGTAGTGTACTGGTATTGTAGGGCAGATGTAGTGTATAGATATTGTAGGGCAGATGTAGTAGACAGGTATTGTAGGACAGATGTAGTAGACAGGTATTGTAGGACAGATGTGGTAGACAGGTATTGTAGGACAGATGTAGTTGACAGGTATTGTAGGGCAGATGTAGTTGACAGGTATTGTAGGGCAGATGTAGTTGACAGGTATTGTAGGGCAGATGTAGTGTATAGATATTGTAGGGCAGATGCAGTGTATAGGTATTGTAGGGAAGATGTAGTGTATAGGTATTGTTAAAAACCATGACAAGGTTAAATTATAGTTTTTTAAAACCAGGAATGCGTTTGTAAGGACCGTATACGTTTATTCCTGACGCTGGTATATAAAATATGTTCGTCCATCCACTAAGCTTGAATGGTGTCATTCCGAAAAGGTCCCCCCCCCCAAA
>MUZC01000414.1:463006-475760 GCA_002072015.1 Radix auricularia | reverse complement strand
AAAAAAAAAAAAAAAAACAGAGCTTACTGCCGCCGTCCCACACGGAAACTATTTATACGGTCCTGGATCTGATTCCTACGGTCATGTATCTAATTCCCACAGTCCAGCTTTTAATTCCTACGGTCATGTATCTAATTCCTTCGGTCATGTATCTAATTCCCAAGGACGTGCATCTATTTCCTACGGGGACGCTTCTAAGACAAAAGTCAACATTTGACACAGTGGTAAGATTCTTTCTATACAACGTGTCCCAAATAGTTAGTATGACAGTGTGTGTGTGTGTGTATCTGTGTGTGTATAAGTGTGTGCTCACGCGCGTGTGGCATTTTCATCAGGACCAGTGGCGTAGCTAGAGGGGGGCGGTGGGGGCGGTCCGCCCCGGGCGGCACTCAATCAAAGGGCGGCATTTGTGGGCATTTGAAAATTAAAGCCCTTTCCGATAACCGTCCCTTTTCTTTTGAAGGGGTAAAACCATGGTGAATCAAAAAGAATCTTAATTTTGAGTTTTAATAAACGGATTCGTGCAACATTTGTTTGTGTCCATAGTGGTTGTTATAACTAACGCAAACCCGTTTAAAAATTTAAAATCGCTAAAAAAAAATTAACGATTTGTTTGGAAAATTAAGCGGTTTACATTACAGATGGCGTTTTTATAAGAAAACTGGGGGAAAAAAAACAAAAAAANCCCCCCCCCCTCATACAAGCAGTATTTTCTATTTAAAATGATCATGTTTAAAATCATTTTTCTCTTGTGGTCATTTAAATAGCCTATGTTTTTAGTTTAAGGCTGCACTCTAATATCGTAACACGCGTGAAACCATGTAAAATGTCATTGAATAAAGTGTTGGTAATCATATATTTAAGTGGAACTTTTTAAAAGTTGCGCGTTTTGAATGACGTCAAATGTGTGACTCCCCCGCCCCTCCCGGTGCTAGACGTCATTTATGGGCGGCCCCTAAAGGGCGGCATATTGGAGACCGCCTCGGGCGGCAAAAGCTCTAGCTACGCCACTGATCAGGACACACGGCAAACCGTAATGTCCTCCGACTAGTGCATGTCCTCAAAAGGACCCGTTGTACGTCCGGCCGCTGACAATAAACAATAGTCTGCTCCTGTTACAGGTAATCTTCTCAAGGCATGGACCAGGTAACTAACGGGCTGGCCCTAACTTACAGGTGAGTTGTGGACTGACTTGGCGGAGCTGAATACCAATAGCGAAAACTGAAGACACGGGTTCTCAAACGGGGGTATTATAATTATGGCCTAGATCTCTTCAGTGGGAAATAAAGGGCTTAAAAGGACGTGTTGCTTCTGTCCACAAGGCTGTGTAGAATCAGCTTGGAATCAGTAGAATTCTTTAGTAGTATAATCCTTTTATAGTTCTAGATGTCAGTGTATAGCCCTAGATGTCAGTGTATAGCCCTAGATGTCAGTGTATAGCCCTAGATGTCAGTGTATAGCCCTAGATGTCAGTGTATAGCCGTAGATGTCAGTGTATAGCCCTAGATGTCAGTGTATAGCCCTAGATGTCAGTGTATAGCCATAGATGTCAGTGTATAGCCGTAGATGTCAGTGTATAGCCCTAGATGTCAGTGTATAGCCCTAGATGTCAGTGTATAGCCGTAGATGTCAGTGCATAGCCCTAGATGTCAGTGCATAGCCCTAGATGTCAGTGTATAGCCCTGGATGTCAGTGTATAATCCTAGATCACCCCGTCCCTTCCCTCAACCCCGAACAAAAAGAAAGATCTTCGACTCAATCAACTGTAGGATAGTTCCCAAGATTTTAAAGTACGAGTTATTGTTTCTTTCTTTTTAATTTTTTTTAAATTGTTGCCTCTAGGTTAATTTAAATCAGGTTGGTGGGTTTGACCGAGACTCACCTTTTAAAAAACTTGATTAGACTGAAACTTTTGCACAAGTAGACTTCTATTGTTTTGCGGAGAAAACGAAAACGCGTCTAAAAATAGCAACATAACGAGATGACGTTTTCTGGTTTTAGAAATGCCAAAACCTTATTTAATTTCCCTTACACAAGACTTACTTGAAAAATAAGAGACATTGATGTCAAAACACAAAATATCCAAATGATTTGAGACAATAGTAGAAATGTTGAGAATTTATCTGTGGATCGCGAACACGAAAGCGACGAGGCAGAACTTTCTATTAGTATTAGCTCGGCAACTTGACTGACCGATCTACTGGTCGGGTACCAAGATGAATGGTAAGTGAATATGACGTGGCCTTTAAATTAATCTGTGTATCACGCGTGGACCTGGTGTCTTTTAGGCACGGGGGTGGAGGCGGGGAGGGCTGGTCCCCAAGGTGGCCCCGAGGTAGTCGGGGGCGAATTGAATAACGCTCGTTACGGGCCTTTGGGAAGACATTCGGTTTGTTACGGGCCTTTGGAAAGACATTCGGTTTGTTACAGGCCTTTGGAAAGACATTCGGTTTGTTACGGGCCTTTGGGAAAACGTTCGGTTTGTTACGGGCCTTTGGAAAGACATTCGGTTTGTTACGGGCCTTTGGGAAAAGAATGTTCATGTGGGTCGGTGAGAGATTCTCATATTACGGCACAGGGATGTTGTTGAACGATAGAAACTTGAGGGAGACAATCCATGGAAACCCGCAAACATATAAAAAGCGATATAGAGAGGATGAGATTAAAATCAAGGCATTAACCTTGTTAAAATTTTAATCCATTTTAGATTCATTACTGGAGGATACTCAAAACTTAAAAGAATAACAACATTGGTTAAATCATTAAACATAGATACGCTATATAGGATTGAAGAACAAAAGAGCTAAGCCGTAGTATTACATACGGCAATTAGGTAGTTCTAACGTGGAAATACAACCCAAAAATCTGATACAACCCTCAGATAGACATACGGATAAAAACACCATTCCTATTCCATATACAAGAACAATCACATACAAATTCTCGTTCTTTCCGTCTGGAATTCGGGACGTGTAATGGGTTGCCTGAGGAAACCAGACAAACCTACTCTTTATCAACATTTAAAACTCTTATTTTAAAAAAATTGCAAGAATAGACATAAACCATGGATTAGCGTTGGACGCAATAATCATCTGTATAGACGGAGGGTCTGTAACAGATAAGAAACGATAATTTGCATTTTATCCCTCGCCCTCCCCAGCCCCTATTGACAACCTACATCTGACAATTAAAGGTAACAGACTTAGAAGATTGTTGTTTTAATTAATATTCAAAGGGTTAGAGTTTAATGGTTGTCGTTTAGTTTCATATAGAAATAATAGTTGTAAACATGTTTGTCTAGGTCAGAGATCTCCAAAGTTTCTGCCGGAAGGCCGCATTAAATGTCAAACAACAGCTTGGGTGCCGAATACACACACTTTTGTGGTGCACTATACGTAAAAATAGTTTTTAAGATTAACAGGTCTCCAGGGACAGGATGAGTAGGCCTCGCGGGCCGCATTAGGCCCGCGGTCGTTGTTTGGAGACCCCTCGACTAGACAAAACGTCAACTCAAGTCCAATGTCCACGGTACTTTCAGACAGTGTTGGATTTACCTATTTGCTAAACAAAATATATCTTAAGGCCTCCGTCTTGGGGCCCCCAACACCGGAAATTTTTTAGCCATATTTGGCACTGACATAGAATATATGGACTTCATAAAAGACCCCATAACTCCATATAGCTTAGGGCTCCATCAAGTCAAAATCCGGCCTTGTTTTCAGTCAACTATCAATGGCAACGCACACACACACAAAGAATTCCTTAAAATCTTGTAATTGCTCCCGAGAAACAGTTTAGGATAAGAATTTTCAGAGAATTAATGAACCCGCCTGAGTGACCTGCCCTTGGCTGTGTATTTTCAATGGGCTTTGTCGGGCGTTCACTGGCCAGCGACTGAAGTGACCGATCGCTGGAGGAGAAAACTGGACATAATTTGTGTGTGTGTGTGTTACTCTCTGACCCGAGAAAACAACATGGTCTGGTTGACTCTCGGTTGGGATTAAATCCAATTACATTCTAATCCTAATCTCTTGGTGAAATAGTGAGTTGTAACACTTCACGCTGGGCCTGTATGAAAGGTTTGGCCCGGGTTGTGAAATAGTGAGTTGTAACACTTCACGCTGGGCCTGTATGAAAGGTTTGGCCCGGGTTGTGAAATAGTGAGTTGTAGCACTTCACGCTGGGCCTGTATGATTGAAAGGTTTGGCCCGGGTTGTGCGGTCTTGGCTTTAGAGTTATCATCTACAACGAGCAACACTGTTGACCGATGATATCATCTACAACGAGCAACACTGTTGACCGATGATCACGGTGTTCATTTCTACTGTCATACTGTCACAAAGCACAATAAACGGATGTTGAATCTGTCGAACCATAGCTATATACCACAGTAGACGGCTTTTCAATCTATCGAACCATATCTTTACCACAAACAGCCCAGTTTTTATACTATCGAATCATCATAGCTTTACATCAACAGACGGGTGTTTAATCTATCGCATCACTGCTTTACAATAATAGACTGATTTTCAATATCGAATCATAGCAACGCCACAATAGACTGGTTTTCAGTCCATCGAATACAAATGAAAGTGGGTTTAAAAAATATTTCATATGCCTTAAGTTTTGCAGTCTATGAGAAATGGTTTTTCAACTCGTATTAAAGAACCCATTGAATTTTGAAGACATATAAAGTGGTTTGAGGACCAATATTTTAGAAACCTGTATTTGGCAGACGATCACCAGTGGGTGCATAATTCCCTATTTAAGAATCAGTTCGGTTTGACGGCCATAAAAAGAGTTTGGGGGTCCATTTGGGGGAGTTTTAGAACTCCTGGAGTAGGCAGACGATGAGCCAGCACGAAGAGATGAAAAGACGTGAAGATGTTTGGAGAGTTCATGATTTTAGAACTCCTGGAGTAGGCAGACAATGAGCCAGCACGAAGAGATGAAAAGACGTGAAGATGTTTGCCAGTGACGAGACACAGCTATGTGTCATCATCAGAAACATGCCTGATTGCATTGCAGGTAAGAGGCTATTGTTTTAATGACATTTGTTTTTTTCAACTACCGGAAAAGGCGACATGTGTAGTAAAGCTGTGCAACTGGGCATAAACGAGAACCACGGCTCGGGGGGGGGGGGGAGCAGAGAAACAAAGCCATCTGAAGATTTATAGCTACACCACGCTAGCTTATTAGATGGCATACGCTCGGGGAAATTTATATGTGTAAAGCTGGTTTATTACTTAGCACACGCTGCGCGAACTCGGAGAAGTATTAAATCATTGCTTTATAGCATTTTGACGCAGGGAGAAGGGTCTGCTATCTATATCTACATATTTATTGTCAAATCCATGGGGACGCTCTCTCATTTTTATTACAAAAGTATTAAATTCTACTTGGGATACACAGCGAGAACAATTTAATACAACCCTCAGGGAGACATAAGAGTGAAAAGCGCGCTCCTTGTTCCATTTGCAAGAACAAACACATACACAAACACATACACAAACACATACACAAACACATACACAAACACATACACAAACACATACACAAACACATACACATTCTCCCTGAACGGACTCCTTGATCAAACCAGGAAAACCAACGCACTGTCAACATTTAAAGCCGTAATTAAAATGCTAGATTCGACTTAATACAAACATAGATAAGCGTAGGACGCAAAAAATATTCTATACAGAAAGAGCCTCTGTAATTGATAAAATAACGCGTTTTGCGGAGATTTGTTGAGAAATGGTCATGTTTTGCGGAAATTTGTTGAGAAATGGTCAAGTTTTGCGGAGATTTGTTGAGAAATTGTCAAGTTTTGCGGAAATTTGTTGAGAAATGGTCAAGTTTTGCGGAGATATGTTGAGAAATGGTCACGTTTTGCGGAGATTTGTTGAGAAATGCTCAAGTTTTGTGGAGATTTGTTGAGAAATGCTCAAGTTTTGTGGAGATTTGTTGAGAAATGGTCAAGTTTTGTGGAGATTTGTTGAGAAATGGTCAAGTTTTGTGGAGAAGTTTTGTGGAGATTTGTTGAGAAATGGTCAAGTTTTGTGGAGATTTGTTGAGAAATGGTCAAGTTTTGTGGAGATTTGTTGAGAAAGGGTCAAGTTTTGTGGAGATTTGTTGAGAAATGGTCAAGTTTTGCGGAGATTTGTTGAGAATGGTCAAGTTTCGCGGTAACAGTTAGTTTGAAGACTAAATTATTTCAATCAATCGCCGTTGTGATGTGAGCTACGCATGTCGGACGTCTTCGCTACAAACATTCGCTACCTTTGTAGCAGCGCCGAATCTTTAGTGCAAGGCATCACGTATGAATTCATACCATCAAATATTCCCGTTAACAAAATCACTGTGGATTTATTGTTGTTTTGTTTTAAGGGAAAAAAAAGAAGAAATTCATCGCATATTTTGTTAGATAGATCTACATCTTTAGAATCCACATGCTCTGTACAGAGGATTAAAAGCTATTTTTAAACACGATTTTGAATCAGCAATTTGTTAAGATAAAGGGAAGAGTGGGTGGGGTGAGGGGGGATTCTCATCAAAGAAAACCATAAACTAGGTCTCAATGACACGTGACCCCCACCTGAAGGACTGGGACGTCATAATTGTGTCACTTCCTGCACACATTGACCTAGATCGGAGAGACCGACTTCTTCGCCCTCTATATTTCTGTCCCCACATTCCTTCTGACCCAGTTATGTCTGTGCGACCGTTGGAAACATGGACATTTAAAGAACTTCTCACTCTCGATTATGACGTGTGAATATGTGCACTGATTCTGACAGGAGCTGTGAGTAAATGTGCATTATCATATCGATGAGAATTCAATGAAAACAAGGTCAGAGTAAACAGTGGCGTAGCTATCGGAGGGAAAGGGCGACAAAAGTCCCCCCCCAAGCACTGACTTGAGGGGGGCCCTAAAATTAGTGTCCGAATTTTATTTACCTTAAATATTATGCCAAATTCATGTATGTGTCCCCCCCCCAAAAAAAAAGAGGTTAAGCCCCCCCCCCGGTCTCCCAAACCCCTACAAAGTCCTAGCTACGCCACTGACATAAGCTGTGAGTAAATTTGCATTATATTATCGACGAGCAATCCCTTCAATGAAAACAAGTAAAAGAAATAGGTACACGAAAACTCTTGACTCTTGACATATTAAGACCTAAATAATGAATACGGCGATGAAACATAACGTTAACTTGTCTTCATTGCTTGTGTCCCTTGTCCTCTGATGCAGAAATAATCTTTGGCGTTATATAAGGTGGTGGGGGGGGTAGATAAAATCTAACTGTTTAATAAGGTACATATATTGTGCGGAGGTTAGATCTTCGATCCCAGGTAGAACTTTACTCTATTAAGTTTCACCTTAAATATCTGGGCATATCTATTCAAGCAACTTTTTTTATAAAATCCACGTGGAAAAGTTTGTATGTCACTGGTTGAACAGTTGCGGGTAGTTTTAAGTGATCACTATATGACTGTACACTGAGAAGTTGCGAATGCTTATCATAATATTACAATAAAATGTGAAGTTGCCAGTATTTCAGCTTGACTAGGGTTGGTGTCTCCAGTGTCACCCCCACCCTTTACCCCCCACCTTTCACCGCACACCCTTCACCGTCCAACCTTCACCGCCCACCCTTCACCGCCCACCCTCCATCGCCCACCCCATAGACCTCCGACGATGACGACGAGTCCGCTAGTGCCAAATAACGGAAAAATACAGAAGTTGACCTTTTGTCGCCCCTTGAGATGGTGCCGCCCGGTGCGGTCCGCACCCCCGTAGTGACGCCACTGGCTAGGTTATCTCTCTATGTCAGCACATGTTGTTCCCGGTTAGATAACGCCTTCTCTATGACATGACAATTTTCTGACACCATGTCAGATCAGCGAGTTATTTTACGCGAGGGGATGGGGGTCGGGGGAGTTTGACCGCTTGAACATCACTGGTCCCTTTGTCACGCAGTGAAAGAACCCGGCAAGGTTCTGAGCTCCGGGGCTGAGTTCAATGAGCTAGGATTAGCTGATTGCGATAAGCTATAATATTTGTATACGCGCGACACTCGGTTCCCATCTATTCACGACTATTCATGGCAATGGGCCTGAACAAATGAATACAAGCGCAGATAATCGACTGAAGAAGATAAAAAAATATTTTAAAAAAGTAAATGTTACTCTCCTGGGTTTTTAAAAGTTATTCATGGGCCATTGAGCATCTATCTAACCGCCACATTGTATGACGTCAAGCAAATATTTATTTCCAACACTATAACATTAAACTTATTGTATTGTTGACTACAATAAACTGTTGAGTTGTTTTTTTTTTTTAAATGCCGGGTCTATGAATACGAGATGGTATAGAGTATAGAGTATAGAGATTCCTTAGATAAGCAGGCGAGAGCTTGCGACCTTCACCCTACCCCCACCCAAACTAGTCCTTGCCTTCACCTTGAAGACTTGGTACACATATAACCTCTTGGTACACATCTAGCCTCCGTGTAAACGTGTAGGCTATCGGTACACATCTAACCTCTTGGTACACATCTAACCTCTTGGCCTCCGTGTACGTATGTAGCACATCTTGGTGCACTTCTAGCGAAAACAAAGGTATACAATAGACGGGTTGGGGGGGGGGGGTAAATCCTTCAGGAGAAAATAGCTTAATGACGTCACGCGAATTTGTCTAATTTTTCACCCCTCCCACCCTTGTCTTTCGTCGTCGCAAAAATTTAGATCCCCCCACCCTCTAATATTAAATCACAAAGATTTGCCACCCACCAATAAAAACCGTTTTTTCTATTTGACAATGAGCGTGTTTCAAATTACTTTTCTGTTATGTAAGTATTTATTTAGTGTAAGGCTGCATTCTAAATATTAAAAAAAAAAAAAACACGTGTGAAGCCATTGAAACTGTCATTCAAGTTGCGTGTTTGAAGTGACGTCACAAGTCTTATACTCACCCCACCTCCTCGCTAGGTGCGTGACGTCATTTATGGACGGCTCCTTACCATAACAAACGTTGATCAATCTACCTCAAAACATGACTGCACTAACAGTGTGAGAATGGCTGATGGCAGACCAGCAATGACTGCACTAAACAGTGTGAGAATGGTTGATGGCAGACCAACATTGACTGCACTAAACAGTGTGAGAATGGCTGATGGCAGACCAGCAATGACTGCACTAAACAGTGTGAGAATGGCTGATGGCAGACCAACATTGACTGCACTAAACAGTGTGAGCATGGCTGATGTCAGACCAGCAATGACTGCACTAAACAGTGTGAGAGTGGCTGTCGCAAGTACAGTTCATGGATCCTATTCATTGCCAATCACGTCTGACATCGGTGTCAATGGCCGGGCCGTCAATGCTAATAGTGAATCACCTCGCCAGTGAGAATTGACAACTCATTTTTGCAACGAGCGCGAGCTCTTTCCGGGGGTCTAGTCCGCACTAGCCGTAATGGACCCACGTGTGGTCAGTATTGTGCAAATGGGAGGGGGGTCAGAGTGGGTCGTTCGTGCCCATGTGTGGTCAGCGCCATTTCTCCACATGCAAGGCAACTATCGGGCTTGGGGGTCATTAAAGGTCACGCGGACCTATCCCTACGAGGTATTGCCCAACACGGTGTCAGTTAAAATGGCCACATCGAGCGGACCATAAAGCCTTGGATTCTATTGTGTCCGTTGCCAGGTTAGCAAAAAATTTATTGTCAGCAGACGACTACAGAATGAGGTCATTTTTTTAAATGAGACTTTCTGTCGGGTCACTAACTGGCCCTGGTATAGAACTGATGGGACAAAGAACTGGCCCTGGTATAGAACTGATGGGACAAAGAACTGGCCCTGGTATAGAACTGATGGGACAAAGAACTGGCCCTGATGAAAAATAGATCTGATCAAAAACTTCCCTCATATAGGATAGATCGATCAATAAATTGACCCAGATATAGAATAGATCGGACCACACTTACCCTGATATAGGATAGATCAGACCACACTTACCCTGATATAGGATAGATCAGACCACACTTACCCTGATATAGGATAGATCGGACCACACTTACCCTGATTTAGGATAGATCGGACCACACTTACCCTGATATAGGATAGATCGGACCACACTTACCGTGATATAGGATAGATCGTTTCTTAATACATCCATGGTCTCTTTACAAAATGTCTGTGTACAAATTATGTATTCAGTAAATTAGATCTGTATACTGTAGATCTGTATACTGTAGATCTATATACTGTAGAGCCATAAGGTCATTTAGATCTTAAAAAATAGATGCACCCGATACAAAAGGTCATCATTATCAAACAGACCCACTGGTTACTATAGCGCATTGTCCTATTTTTTCGATAAATCGAGAAAAATTAATCGATTAATTTCGATTAATTATATTTCATTTCACGCATATTTAGATCCCGTCAATTCATGATTCATTATTTCACAATATCGGTTAAGTCGCGGTAATTCCATGACTCACCAATTTTGTGACGTAGCACAACAAATTCATTCTGCTATGCAAGTAATAAGGAAGAAAAGTATGCACGTCTAAATAAATAATAAAACGAGGGAAAAGTCTGTACATCTAAGTAACAACAAGAAAACATAAAAGTGATAGATCTAAATTGAAGAGAAAAAAAATATTAGAAATATTTTCTTAAATTTTAATCGAATGTTAATGATCAAATTATTTTTAATTCATTTTAAAAATTAACGATTAATCGATTTATTAATCATTTATTTCAGCATCCCTCATATACATTCTGGTTCTACTGTTCTGATCAGGTTTGGACGGATTTTTGAAGTGAATATCTGCCGGAGCCGGATTTCGGATTTGCTGGAACCGGAGCTGAAATCTGGTTTACTCCTAGCATGTATAAATGGTACGGCCCTTCTTTGCCTGTCACTTTGAAGTCCACAAATTTTGAGACCCTTTGATTTGCCTAAAGATGAGAGTTCCAACCAAGCGTGTCCGAGGACGGGATCACAACGCTCTCCCCGCCACGGTCCAGTGGTGCTCGTCAAACAGTGGCACTGTCGACTTCACTCAGTCACGACCAGACAACAAACACAGACAAACATTAAGACTTTCATGTTGTTCGCAGCCGGGAGGGGGTGGGGCGAGCGGAATCAGCTATCTTCAAGCTGGAAGACTGTCGAAAATTTCCAGGAAGATCGGGAAAATAACACCATACACCAGAATGGAAAACATCGTAACGGTACTTTTTTTTTTTTTTTTGCCTAGCTTTTCTTAAAACAATTCCTTTCAGCGTACATATAAAAATAACAATATGTTAACTTTTTTTTTAGTAAAATAAAGTTGTAATAAAGTGCGGTCTTTCGTCAGTAAAGTTCGCTAAGCCGACTCAAATAAAGGTAGAGTTTTTGTTTTTTTTAAAATATCTTTTGAAATTATTATCCACAAAAAACAACACATCAACCGGATATTTGATTAATATATTAGTGTGATCAGCGGCGTAGCGTGCATGGGTATGTGTCGCCCGGGGCATTTGCCCCCTTGCCCCCCCCCTTCGCTACGCCACTGAGTGTGATCGGTCCAGAATGAAAGCGGGGGATAAACATATACTTTTTAAAATGTTTACTTCTTTCTTGTTGTTTCCACGATTCGACAAAATTGTGGACCGGCGTACACAATAGGAGTTCGTTAACAAAACAAATTATTAATAATATTGTATTAAAAAATGAACAGTTTTAAGATGCTGTTATTGTTAAAAGTGATAATAGGTCATAGCGCGGTTGAATAAATCGATCTTTGGGGCCGTCCATAAAGTACGTCACGCTATTTTTGACAATTTTAGACTCCCCCCCCCCCTTTAAAAAAAAAGTACGTTTCACTTTCCAACAAAATTATGTTTTTTTTTATTAACAAAATAATTAAAATGTATGATTAAACACCGTGACGTCACATATGGTCAAACACCCCCTCCCCCTGTCACAAACCGTCATACTTTCTTACACCCACCCTCTACAGCGTGACGTATTTTTATAGACGGCTCCTTTTTGCCCCAAATCCAATTAGCTCGTATTAACCTGCTTGACTCTTCCATTACTTAAAAGAACTTTTTAAAACTTTTTTAAAAAAATTATTGCAAACATTAAAAGGGTGTTATTTAAGCCGCTTTAGTCACAATGCTATCAAGCCAAAGCTGTCTGACTGTCTGTCCTAGTAACTATCTGGCAACGCCGTCTGATTGAAACTGTTGCGTAATCTCAGAACAGGCTCGGGTACGTTAGTCTACACATTTTTTTAAAAAAAGGTGTTTTTGTAGGCCAGTCAATAAAAATCGTTGAAAATCGGATCCGATGAAAATGTAGCCTTCCTTACCCGCTTATCCTGTGTGACTTAATGTGAAGGTTGATCATTACCCACTTATCCTGCGTGACTTAATGTGAAGGTTGATCATTACCCACTTATCCTGTGTGACTTAATGTGAAGGTTGATCATTACCCGCTTATCCTGTGTGACTTAATGTGAAGGTTGATCAATACCCGCTTATCCTGTGTGACTTAATGTGAAGGTTGATCATTACCCACTTATCCTGCGTGACTTAATGTGAAGGTTGATCATTACCCACTTATCCTGTGTGACTTAATGTGAAGGTTGATCATTACCCTCTTATCCTGTGTGACTTAATGTGAAGGTTGATCATTACCCGCTTATCCTGCGTGACTTAATGTGAAGGTTGATCATTACCCGCTTATCCTG
>MUZC01000414.1:448164-460596 GCA_002072015.1 Radix auricularia | reverse complement strand
GGGGGGGGGGGGAGGAAACGATATTTTTGAGTAAATATAAAAAGGTAAAAACCAAAGCTTTTTACCTGTGCGGGAAAAATATCACACGCATTTAAAATGATACTGGGTCACGCATTAGTGACCTTGTGCATTGGGTCGCCCATGAGTGATTGCTGCACTCTCACTATTTCCTCGATTTAATGAGTTTGAAATAAAGAGGGTGGGGGGGGGGGGCAAGTCAAGCGAACATTCTTCTGACTTCCGAGAGTTAGTTTAACAACGCGAGTCAGAAGACTGTCATCTGAAACATCATCTCCTTCGGGACATTAAAAGCCATAACTTAACCCTTGATCTTTAGAAATCAGGGTTAAAAAGGAACACAGAAATGATGTGCTGTTAAGAAGAATATCGATGAAGAATTTCGTAATATGTTTCATTTTTTTTTAGGATTTAAAACTGGAGATTTTCGTTTGCAACAAGTTCACACTGTTGATCTCTCTCTCTCTCTCTCTCTCTCTCGCTCTCTCTCTCTCTCTCTCTCGCTCTCTCTCTCTCTCTCTCTTTCCTCTCTCAACCTTTCTTTATCACCTTCTCTTTTTCTCTCCCCCCTCTCTCTTCTCTCCATCTCTCTTTCTCTTTGCCTCAACCTTTCTTTTCCTCGCTCTTTCTCATTTTTCTCCCCCCCTCTCCCTTTCTCTCGTTTCTTTCTTCCTCCTCTCTTTCTATCTCACTCTCTCCCTCTCTACATCTTCTCCACATTTCCTCAAACAACTACAGTATTTTCAACTCATATGTTTCCCCACTTTAGGACGTATTAAAAGCCGACCATGAAATCCGCCATCAGTAGAAACGTAAAGATCACACCCTCATCAAAACATCACGGTACAGATCACACACAATTCTCTAAAACACGCTACTAGTCATTCCAGGCCCCCTCCGACCCACCTCAAGATCCCTTTTCTAACTGACCCCCACCCCGAAGCCCCCACACCAAGCCCTTTCCCAGGACTAAAAAAACTCACCAAATCTCAAGCCTTCTTTCCGGCTGTGCGCCAGCTACTACCAAACTAAAGTGAATTCCGCTGGTGAAGACTGAATGTCATCGTAAATTCACATTCTTGAAAGGTCCGGCGCCAGGTCATCAAAATTCCCACTTTGTGAACGATTACATGGGGGGGGGAGGGGTGGTTGTGTAAGGTGTGGTCGGGGCCTGAAAGGACGCAGTTGGTCAACATTAACCATTGAAGTGCCGCGTAACATTAATAAATACCAGGCGGTTAGTGTCTGAATGACCTTCTTACACACGCGACTATAGCTTCCTATTGTAAGTAGAGTGCAGAGTGAAGTGCGAGTTCTACAATCTATACGGCTACGCGGCATACACTGTAGCGAGATGTTCTGTTAAAGCGAACAAACACAAGGGTCTTATATAGGGCTGTCTTTTTTTTAAAAAAATGCTGCCCGGGTACCCGTCCAAATTTCGAACGGGTACCCGGGTTACCCGTTCAGAACATCGCATAATTTTTACCGTCATACACCTATTCTATGCAACCTAGCCACCTTCCATGCCCCTTATTTCTCAGTAACCACACGGCCGACGTCTAAAAGTGACGTCACGTGATTTAGGCTGATTTATACCCCCCTCCCCGCCATTGTCACAAAAACTTAGAACCCCCTTAGAACAAAGATTTGCAGCCGCGCCCCCCTTCCCCATAATAACTGTACCTCCTTTTTGAAAATGAGCATTTGTGAAATAACTTTATTGTCACTTAAGTTTGTATTTAATGTGAAGTTGAACTCTATTAAATCGATACACGGGTAAATTCATGTAAATCGTCAATAAATAAATTGTAAGCATTCAAGACTTTAAGTGGAACTTTCATTTTAAGTTGCACGTTTTGATGTGATGTCACATTTCTAAAACACACACCACCTTAGTCACAAATGTATGATCGCCTTCTCCGTAGGTGCTAAACGTCATTTTATTTTATTAGACTGTTAGTAACTAATTTATTGACTTTTTAAAAATTACAAATTTTGGTGTATTATTAAAAATAAATAAATGAGGCGTTCGTGGGAACGAACACGCAAAACACAATCGAATGGGGGGAGAGAGGGGGGAGATAAACAACGTCTACAATCGGAAATCCTATGTCGGCGTATTTCAAAGTAACTTTAATGTTTAAAGCAGGGATGTTTTTATTAACAATACCAAGCACGGCCTCATTCATCTCTATGCAGTCCCGCCCCACGGCCGACGACTTACCCTTTTGAAATTGTTAGTAACTGATTAATTTATTTACTTTAAATACTGACAACCTTGTACATCAGTTTTTCTAGGTCAACACGTGTTAATTCACACAAGAAGCACAAACAAACGAATGCAAGGTGTGTGGGTTATATGAGTGAAGGGTGGAGAGGGGGGTAGATAAACAAAATTAGCTAGTATCAATCGGATCGGCGTATTTCAAAGCGAAGTAACTGTCACAGAAGGGATTTTTTAAAATTAACAAACGCCGCTTTTTATCTCTAACATCATTATTTTTGGCTGAGGACTTTAATTTTCCTTATCTATATGATTCTTTTAAAGCGCCAAAACCTTTTTGTGTTTCCGATTTCTGTTTCACGTTGAGAGAAAAACATGTATCAAAGTACATTTCCCGTTGACAGTTATTTCTCCTTAGATATAATTTACTGCATTTATTTCAAACAAACATTTTCATTTGAAAAATTATTTCGCAAAAAAAAAAAAAAAAAAAAAAAAAAAAAAAGCCGAATGGGAGCCAAAGTGGCCTCCGTTAATAAAGACATTTAAGTTACATTTTCACGGGTACCCGGGCGGAATTTTACTACCCGGGTAATCTGATGGCAACGGGTACCCGTTGACAGGCCTAGTCTTATATGAGGTCAGTCCCTGACAAAGCTACAGTCCTTACCATAGAGACTCGTAATGGCGAGTAGGGGTGGCACCGAGGCTGTAGCAAGTCGAAGTAGGGAACTTCACCCCTTCTTGTGGGGTCACTTTAAGTGGGAGGAATTTTGGACCATGTCCTAGGGTGCCCAGGCTTCAGCAGCGACCGTTCGAGGGGGAGGGGTTTGGTATCCTTGGTGGAGGGGCTGGTTGCTTGAGGGGGTTTTCCGGAAAGACCCATGAAGAGCACTAGGCTCGGGGCTGCTGACTTTCTTCCACGTGTAGGTTCATAAAGGGAATGAACTTCGACAGTGCGAGAGTGGATTACGCCAAGGTTGGGTCTAAGCGTCAATGGCAAATGTCTCATTCAAAAGAACACTTGGGGCGTTTTAAAAATGGGAGGGGGGGTTCGGGGCCAGAGGTCGTGGTCGGAGAGGGGGCGCACCGTGAGATTTTTAGCATGCAAAATGTTTGTTAGTTCCTCAGAATAAATGTGTGTATTTATATATAGAAATGGTTGAGGTGCCAAAAGTATTGTCAGAAATGCGAAAACAATGTAAATAGAATAGTAAGAATAAACTATAGTTTGAATTGGCAGATAACACTTTAAATATAAAAAGAAACTGACTGCTGGATCAGCGAATATCGTATCCAACGTTTGACGTTTGAATCCGTTTTATCCAACACCTGTTTCCATTACTCCAACAAAATGTTTTATTGGTACTCCTCACACTCTCGTGAAATTGAAAACAATTACTGAGCCCGACTTATGTTAAAAGTACAGACACGCCTATGCCACCCAAGTTGTATACCCACGTACCCATGTTAAATCAACGGCTGAAGAATACGATCGTAGAAAAACCCTGCTCGTAAACCGCAACCTCTGAACTTTTACGTCTCGCCTAATCCTAGCGCTGACTGAAACCGTCATAATTTTTTTCCCCATTAAATTTACAACCCGTTGGCTTACAATTGTAAAAGACAACCCCAATCATAAAATCATCGAACCAGGCAAAAGAACTTCAGCAGCAGATACAACTCGGCAAGTTTGTTATTTCCGGGCACCTTTGAATGCGGGAAAGCACTTTATCGTCCCTTTAAATATAGACCTTACGGCTCCGTTTGGCGACACGTTGGGTGAAAACGAGGCTTGATTCATGACAGGGGGAAATCGTTCGGAGTTAGTGGACTTTTGTTGGGATCAATAGAGAATAATCGGAGAAGATAACTCCAGCCGCGACTTTCTGTTTGACAGGGGTTCTCATTATGTGGGTGCTGCACTTGACATATTGTATAAATACGACATGATCAGTGAGCCTATTAGTTTGACTTATAAAGTTTTTCACGTTAGTAAAATAGTACTGTCGGACCTTTCTAAGGCGAACTCAAAGGGAGCTTGGAAAATCGGCGTAATAGGCTCAGATTAATCAAGGACAATTTTGATTTTGAGAGGGGCGGGGGTGGGGGACAGCATTACAAGCGAGAAGGCTTGACAGGGGGTAGATGCGCGGTGAGATGTTTCATATCGAAGGAATTTAATGGAAAAGACGTAAACAAGGTAAGGGTTAACCTGACAGGACGTAACAAAACAGCGAACGTTTCGGCAAAGAGCCTTATTCAACGGACATACAATACACAAATAAAACGAATATAAAAAATAAATAATAAAATTAAGAAACTTAGCTGAGGTGAAATTTCTAAGAATCGAAGAAAGTGAAATCCAAAGAATCGAAGAAAGTCGAAAGAAGCCAACTTAGCTTTGAAATATCAACACCACCGAGAAAGCACCTTCTCACACACGCGACTCCCTCCACAGTGAGATGGGGGGGGGGGTTAAGATTTTTCCTTTGACTAATTTTACACAAACGCCTTGGAAAATACGAATTACAGAGGTTGGAGGCCAAAAATATTCCCGTTTTAATTAGGAGATCTATAATATATAGGTCTTATGGAATTTGCCTGGGACCTAACAATTAATTCGACATAGGTAGGTTTTCGACTTAGGGAAGTTCAACTTAGCGATGTCCTACTGTTTTAAGACAGGGGGAAAAACAGCGTAGAATTCTCTAGGCTTTCCCCAATTTTTAAATACAGCACATCTTATGAAAAGAAGCCGTCAAAGAAACACTTGGCACTGACAATTCGAGGCAGACATGAAGAGAATTGGCCCTTGAATGAAAGATCCAGGAGAAACAATGGCCCAGGATAGAGATGCCTGGAGGTCTCTCGTAGGTGGCCTATGCCCTTTGAGGAATCGCAGACGCCGACGATGATCGGCGGATGCCCCTCATGGACGAGAAAGCTCAACACATCTTATATGTTACAAGAGATCCTTCTATACTTGAGATTATTGCATCCTACGTTTATCCCTGGTTTATGTCTAGTCTTGAATTTGCAATATAGTTTTAAATATTGATCGTGTTCGACGTTATCGAAATAGAGTAGTGTGGGTGTAGATGGATGCACTTTTGACGTCACGTTTAGGTTGCTAATGATGTCACAGAAGACTTCTTGTTTTGTAGAAGAGTTACTCACTTTAAATAGCGACACACTAAAAAGATTATGGCGCGGTCCTTAAAAATAAAAGGTGAAAAGCCAAAACATCGTGAGATCTAATCAACATCGTAAAGCTATTCAGACGAATGGGTTTTAAGTAAAACTATAACTTAACCCTTAGTTTTGAAAAGAAGAGAAACAAAACTTGAACAAAAGAAACCGTTAACATTCGTCTAGGCTCATATTGTCTATGGCTGGGGTCGGAATACAAAGCTTTCTGAAGGCGCTCAGGCATTGGTAGCGCCACCTGTAACAATATGTGAAAATAGTCAGTTTTTCTATAAAGATATTCTAATAGACGACACGGAGACGGTTTCTACAAATATAATCCAATAGACAGCAGAGAGACAGCTTTATAAATATACTCCGATAACAGACAACACCAACTTTTTTTAGAAAGATATTTCAGCTGACCATAACAATATCGACACCACTTGAGATAATTTCCATCAAATATTTAGTCTACTAACATAACAAAGTAATCCCTATAATTACCTCCCTCTTGTTCAGCCCTGAAAGTTTCTAGACAAGAAGTAACAACGAAATAATAAGACATTTGTTCGGCGCGACTAAATATTGTTCAAAGAAAGACAAGACATTTTACGTCAACAATTTAACACACATAACACATGAATTATTATTTTTTTTTTAAAAGTAAATGGAAAAGACATAAACAGGGTAAGGGTTAGCCTGACAGGACGTAACAAAACAGCGTTTCGCTGTTTTGTTACGTCCTGTCAGGCTAACCCTTACCCTGTTTACGTCTTTTCCATTTAATTTTTTTTTTATAAGCCTGATTGCAGTCTCACCCCTCATTTTGTTTAACACATGAATAATAGATATACTTATACAGCGTCAAAATATATCAAGATGCGCCCTCCAAAATGTAAAATGCCTTGTTTTCAAACAATGCGGGTAACGTATTCGAACAAGAACATGGGTTACATGAATTCATACGGACCGGGAAACAACATTATTGTACATGTGCATCTTTCGGTCGGTGTTTTAAGTGAAAGAGTTATCTCTGCTGATCGCTGTATATGTTCTAGGTTCACATCAGAGTTGTTCTTCGAGAAGTTCTTCAAGTCAATAGAATGTTTAGTTCGTGTATTTTTAATAGCTTTAGTGCAGTCTATTTTATCTATTATGTTATATACGATTTGGTTAAGAAGTTCAATGAGTGAAACTTTACGGTAAGAAGTTCAATAAATGAAACTTTACGGTAAGAAGTTCAATAAGTGAAACTTTACGGTAAGAAGTTCAATAAGTGAAACTTTACGGTAAGAAGTTCAATAAGTGAAACTTTACGGTAAGAAGTTCAAGAAGTGAAACTTTACGGTAAGAAGTTCAATAAGTGAAACTTTACGGTAAGAAGTTCAGGGGTACATTTTTAGAGAAAAGAAGATCAGAGGGGAAAAAAGTTTAGAAAGAAGAAGTTCAGAGAAAATAATTTCTGAAAGAAGAAATACATTAAAATAATATACAGGGCTGATACAAAAAGGTGCGTTCAAATCCAGCCATTCTCCCATGCTTTTTAGCTATAAAGTTTATACTACCAGCAGAGGAATTACTAGGGTTGTTGTCACCCGGGGCGATAGCTTATGGTGCGAAACCATCACAAGGGGTGACACCAAAATGTAAAATACTGTATGGTCCCGTTACTTGGCACTGGAAGACTCGGAGGAGTTCTATGTGGTAAGTCGTGAGGGGGTGGCACCATAAGATATCGCCGCACCCCCTAGTGACGCCACTGGATGTCAGAACGGCTTTGGGTACAGCGTTAAACATGTGACTCATTGTGACAGAGATCATGAAGATAGACCTCCCCCCCACCCACCCATCGCCGACCCCTCGTCTTTCATAAGGATCTGATCTGACACTGATCATACAGGCAGCGAGGGTCACGGCATTGTAACACGAGACGCGCTCCATCTCGCTTTGACTCCCATGCTGAAGAGTGATACAGCGATACTGTTACAATATGTCCTAACAACCGGCAGAGAACAAGCGACCGTCAGAATCGGTCACAAGAGACTTGTTCCATCTCCCTTTGACTCTCAGGAGTGATACATGGATACTGTCACATAACGGCTTAACAGCCGACAGAAAACAAGCGACTTTCTGGATCCGACACTCACGTGTGTACAGTCGTCGTTACGTCAGTGGAGTAACAAACTCCCTGCCACTCCCCCCCCTTAAACTTGACACAGTTAATTTAATTAATTATGTAATGTTTAACATATCGCATATGTGTCTCCTGTTGATGATGCGGACACGAGATACTGTTAGATGCCGATGGATTCGAACATCTTGACCCTAAGACCAACTGTCCGTATAGAGTACGTTACAGATGGCCCCTGCGGATACACAGACGTGTGTCCCTGGCAGTAGAGAAGTTGTAAAACCTCGTGGTACAGGTGTGGAGATCTATATAATGCCAGGGAACTCGCTTCCAATACCTAGAGGTCACGTGCCTAATGTTGTCCTCTTCCGTCTGTGTTTCTCATGTACAGAGCCCCCCCCCACCCAACCGACCCCAGATCATCCATAACAAATTGACAACTTTTCCAAAAAATTCCGTCAGAATTCTGAGAGCAATGTCCTATGGAGCAAAGGGGTTACCCAACACGCATGGCGCCACTTGAACGGGTGAAGGGCAACCCAAACACCTCCTCCCCTCCTCTCTCTCTCTCTCTCTCTCTCCTCTCTCTCTCCCTCCGGTGGATCATACGTGTCACGCAAATCAATGAGGCGAGAATGACAAGTGCATGTGTGCCATATGTGTGCCATATGTGTGCAGAGTTATGTCATTTTGTGGATGCTACTTGCAAACAGAACGTTCCGCCAACCATATCGGGATGGTGTCAATTTCACGCACGCTGAAAGACTGTTTTTTTTTTTAAAGGAAAGAGTGGGTGATGATATAATCCAGCTATGTGACTGGGTGTTTGCTACCACACACAGACAGAAGAATACTCACAAAAATTTATTTTATGTAAGGGTTGACCTGATCTGGCGTTATAACTGAGAGCCGTTTTAAAGTATATAAAAATTGTTAAGAGCCGCATTGAAGGTCTATGGGTCATTAAACCTGGCTTGGAAACCTTCCAGAAATCCTCGTAACATCTCTCTATATATGATTCTCATCATGGTCCAACCATGCCGGACACCAAGCAAGTGGCAAGATGTCTGACCCCACCGACCAATCAGATTGCAAGAAAAGGTAGTGCACAGCGTGGAGGGTTCATCGAAACCAACAATTGGTTGAATTGAGGTCAATTACTATATTCTTTCAGAACAACAAATAGCATGTATTTCGTAGTGTAGTGTATATTACATTCGCCTAAAACGAGGAAGGTCGTAGGTTCAATCCCCAGCTAAGACATTACTGTTTTTAATTTTAAAAAATGCTTGTGCTTGTGTCCGTTCATTTCCCACTTTCTTTCCGATCATGACTTCGCAAAACCATAACAAGCACAAGACGAGTGGAAATAAGCTTGCCGAATGATCTTTGTCAGATTATGCCAATTAGTTTATGGGTGGTGCAGGGTGGGGGTGGCAAGTGGCTAACCACAGTACACATATTTCCAGATCAACAATGCGTCGCAGTTATCCCCGCATCCGAGGTTCATTCGCGTTGTTCTGATTTCATCGTGATGTAGTTTGTGTCTGTTCAACCTCCCCCCTACTATCTTTGCACTATCTATGAGCGAATCTGCGGCGTATGTTACGCCGCGGGCATCTAGTATCTTTCATAAATTGCACGCGAGCCGCAATGTGAACACAGACACAGAAGAGCTGCATGAGGCTCCCGAGTCGCGGTTTGGCCACCATTGTTTAATATATTCTTATCTGCTACGGGCGCCACTTCTATACAGAAGATACTTGCGTATTACGCTTATCCCTGCTTTATGTCTAGTCTTGCTATTTTTATTAGAGTTTTAAATGTTGACGTTTAAGGGCGGGGTTTTCTGGGTTCAAAAGTGCCTCCATCAAGTGCTGGAGGGGGTGGGGTGCCATAACGAGGATGTCCTGTAATGACATTATAGATGACTCGCGTCAAAATGACCAAGAAATGGCCTTTAACTACTTGTATGTACTAACCACGCCCAGGTTACTTAAACGGGGGTCAGGGGGCGGGAGGTCAGGCACACATGCAAACGTTGTATATAAATCACTTCTGTTAGGAAAAAAAGGGCTCGTCAAGGGCAACAGTTGTTGTGTCCCTTTACACGCCGGTGATGACGTAATATAGGAGATATTTATTTGATTTTTTAAAGGGTTAACAAATCTGGTTTTTATTATAAATGCGGCCAATTGAAATGTTCACATCTTTTAGGTAAAATATGTTGATTAGTTGCATATGGTGGTCGAGTGGCACGGGCGCTAGGCTGGCGTACCGATGGTCACGGATTCGGATCCCCGTGAATGCAGGGATTCGTTCCCCGGGGCCAATGCTGTCCCCGAGTCCACTACGCTCCGAATGGGAACCTGACACCAGTTAGGGAAACAAAGGTGGGAATAGCTTGGTGAACACTGCGTCACTTGCCATCAGACCGGCATGGACGCAATAATCTTCTGTATAGAAGAAGCGTCTGTATAGATAAGACAAGACAGTTCATTATGAACCCCCGGTCGCGCTACATTTCTTCCATTACACATTTGCAGTATTGCAACTACTTAAGGTTTTCAAGTAGTAAAACAGTGCGTGATGTGACTTCGAATCTACACTCTTCCTGTAAGACTTGCACTAAAAACTCATCTCTTCAAACTTTACTTTCAAAATTAATAAAGAATTAACTAACATTTTAAATGATAAACGTAGCTCATGTATACTGTAATGTCGTTATATGTTGTAGTAATGATACGTATGTTTTTTACAATAAATGCACATTAATTGATTATCATGTATGACTGTATGTGTGACTATTTTT
The DNA here is from genome assembly GCA_002072015.1 of Radix auricularia. NCBI lineage: Eukaryota > Metazoa > Mollusca > Gastropoda > Lymnaeidae > Radix > Radix auricularia. Next base: position 450,216 of record MUZC01000414.1, on the reverse strand, counting down.
ATGAGAAGCGCCGTGAGCCCATCTACTTGCTGTGGTACAGCGCTTTATACATTATCAAATGATTATTATTTCATCTTCCTCTTACGTCACGTCCCAAAATTGAATCCTTACAATTACGACGATATCGCTGTAGATCTAACATATCTCTACTACGACAGGGGTGTGTATATATAACAGGTAGCTGCGCGCATACAAAATTTACCATTAAAAAATCTACACCTTACACACCAGCCACGAGCGTCTCTGACACTACACAGATCCTCCCTCGAGGGAGCGACGAGAGAAATTAATGATGCCAGGCTGGGAACTAATGACCGTTTTCCGTAAGGGGGTCTTGTACGGCGGCAGCCAACCGTGTCGGGCATTTAACTAACGCCGCTGTTGATAAACCAGATCTCAGCTTCAATCTCGGCGCTGGTGTACGAAGATCGTTATGGTTTTCTCCAATAAATTTCTCGACAATATTTCGCGGAATATCACCTGCTAGATATTGGTCGCCTTCTTTAAAGTGCTGACCTTTCCAGAGGGCCCATAATTTGCTACGGTCATTCCGGGTTAGTTTTCATAGACACTTAAAACCATCTCGATTAACAGTAAGGGTGGCTAGAACTTGTGACTCTCTGGCGGGGGGGGGGGGGTGGTGAGTCATGATTTTTCTTGCCATCTATTTATTACTGCTCGTAAGCGCCATCGAGCCAAGACTCTTGCCATCAGCTCACCCCTGCGAAAATAAGCCGAAATTACCAGCCGTGTCTCTAAACAATAATTTGCCCCCCCCCCCCACATAGGGAAAGGACTGTCTCCTACAAATGCCCACCCCACCTACGTCACTGTGGGCATTACGCCGCAGACATTTAATTTAACCCTTACAATGAGCTTGGCAAGGTCCGCCTCCTCAACACAGATGTCAAAGGCGTCACTAGATGGGTGCGGACCGCACCGGCTGACGCCATCACACGGGATGACACCCAAATGTAATACTCGGTATGATCCCGTTATTTTGCACTGGCAGACGCGGAGGGGGTCCATGGAGTAAATCGTGATGGGAGGGGGGGACACACCGTGATCTACCGCCACTGGTTGACACCAACCCTAGTGACGCCTCTGACAGGGGTGAAATATGGGATCTAAAACATCCACGACCGTTGAGCCGATGATTACACACATGCCGCCTTACATAGGGCAGATTTGACCTCAGAACGAGGCCACAGTTCATGTCACCTTCAAGGGTTCATAGCTTCTGGCTCAGGACCGGCTTGAGTTTGTAGTGATACTTTCCTTAACAGCGAGACCGGCACGTTAGACAGTAGACATCATCGCGACACTTTTACCTATATGTTATGTTTACGCTAGGGGTCTACCGGATTTCGGCTCCGGCAAATCTGGAATCTGGTCATTTTACAAATCCACTTTGGCGGAATCTCACTTCATACATCCGGCAACATCCGGATCCGGTTGGATTTTTAAAAAAAATTGAATTCGGTACATCCATATTTTACAAGGCATAAAGCAGTCGAGTTCTTCAATTAAATCAGTGAGTTGCGTTTTGTTCAAAGCTAGGCAACATAAAATCAACAGTCAACCTCCATGTACCACTTCTATTTCTTATGTTGTACTTACAACGATCTCATTAAAATAAATTCAAAGAAAACAATGAATTTAAAGAACAATTATACCAGAAATCATTAAAGATCTTTAATAATTGAATAGATTTCGCAAAAATGTCATTTTGGGCCCCAGCCCCGAAGGAAAGGCCAATAGGAGTTCAATGCCCTATAGTATTTTAATATTGGCTATCAAGTTTTTTAATGACAAAAGTTGGTTAAGATCCATCATTTTATCTAGTAGGTAAGGCTTAAAATATTAGTTAAATAGTCCATATAAGTATAAGCAAAAACATGACATTATGGGCCACCGGCACCCCATGAGTGTTAAATTTAGAAAAAAAAAGTTGCCACTCCTGGGAGTGTACTCAACACAAAAGTTTCATGATGATTGGATGAATGGTTTAGTCAGCTATAAAGGATAAACATACATACATACATACTTTGA
>MUZC01000414.1:375323-435323 GCA_002072015.1 Radix auricularia | reverse complement strand
AAAGGTTTTAAGAATTTTGGGAGCAGAAATATTTTTAGTCTTGCAATTTATTGATTGGTTTCCCTTAATTCCAGACAGAGTTATATCCCATTAATGGTAATTGTGAAAACAAAATTTAAATGTATTACAAAAATATGCTCCCTTTCTAACCTAGTCCGTTAGTTATATATATATATATATANTATGTATAGAGAGAAAGAGAGAGAGAGCGAGGGCGTGAGAGCAGCGATTCCAAATCTGTGGGAAGCGACCCCCTAGGGGTAGTGAAGGTTTTCTGGGGACGCCAATTGTCAACTATAAAAATATTAACTATAATGCATATTTCTTCTATTCCGTAAACACTTTATTGAAACGAATTATTTAAATTACATGGGGGTCGCGGGTCACAAGGCTTACATAATTAGGGGTCGCTACCCCCAAAAAAGGTTGGGAACCTCTGTTAATAAATTATTATTATTTTAGACTAGGGCTAAACCGGATTCAAATTTTTGAAATCCAGCCGGATCCGGAGACGGATTTGTAAAAATAGCCTGGTTCCAGATTTGCCGGAGCCATTATATATACATACATTTTAAAGCTCTACAGGCTAGCCGGATTCGGTCGGATTTATGAAGTGAAATTCTGCCGGAGCTAGAGCTTAATCCGGATTTGTAAATATGGCCGGATTCCGGATTTGCCGGAGCCAAAATCAGGTACACCCCTATTTGAGACCTAGAGTTTTTAACATAGTTAGCTCTTCTTGCAATGAGATGATGTGGGACGCGGTGGTCGAGTGGTAGCGCGCTCGACTTGCGCACCGATGGTCACGAGTTCGAATCCACGCGACGGAGGAGTCCCCGAGTCACCCAGCTCCGAATGGGTACCTAACTAGACAATAGTTAGGTGGATGGGTAATGCGTGGAACCCTTATAGCCGTGGCCTGTGACCGCTGCATCACTTGCCAACAGATCATCTCTCATGGTCTGTGGACGCAATTATCTTCTGCATAGAAGGAGCGTCTGATTACGTAAGAGATGTTAGTGCCGACCTAGATGGCAGAATATTAGTTTAAACAAGAGGTCTCATGATTGGTGTAGGTGTCAGAATGATTAATGGGTGTCTGATTGGTGTCACCAAGTGGTGTCACTATGACAGGTGTAACTAAGTGGTGTTATTATGATTGGTGAAAGCAAGTGGTGTCACTAAGAGTGGTTTAACCAAGTGGTGTCACTATTAACTATGACTAGTGAAAGCAAGTGGTGTCACTATTCACTATGATTGGTGTAACCAAGTGGTGTCACTAAGAGTGGTGAAAGCAAGTGGTGTCACTATTCACTATGACTGGTGTAACCAAGTGGTGTCCCTATGACTGGTGTACCAAAGCGGTTTACGATTAGTTTATGGGTCAATATAAACTGATATTAAATATTTAAGAACGCACACAACCAAAACGACAAATTAACAAGATGACCATGTTTATGTCCGTCCGCAAGGGACGCAATTTATAGATAATCTATTGTCTCCCTCATTTGTAGAAGTCACGCCTGTGTGTACAGCTTGGTGTAGGAGAAGTCAATATCATTCTACTGTGTCGGCACACACGTTTTTAAATGGAACTTTATATGTTAAGTAACCCTCAACTTTATGGCCTGGGGTGCCTCCTTTATTATGATAATTTTTTTTTTTTTACACTTTATTGTATTACCCTTACAAATGCTCTTGTTGGCTCTATTATGAATAACGAGATTAACTGATTGTGTATTTACTTTATGGACACACGATACAACATGCAATCAAAGCAAACTTCAATGTTAGTTAAAAATTGAAAGTAGGTTTTACTAGTGTTTTACCCGTCCTACAATGACGGAAGTTTTCAAAATAAATATATTTCAGCTGAAATCTACTGATTTAATAAAAATATAATAATATTTTATAATAATAATTTATTTTATTTATTTTTAATGCATTCATTTATTTCCATATTGAAAAGAGTGTGTTTTTTTAGCAGTAATTTATTTTTCTTTATATTTATTTTGTTTTGTAATGTGTTTAAGCGCACCGCTTTCTAAAATCAGTCCCATTATTAACGGACCATAGAAAACTATGTATTTTAATGATGATGATGATTTCACATTTAAATAATTATATGTTTGTAAGAACAAAGATATACTGCAATTAAAGTTAAAATGTACTTGATAACAGTGGCGTCAGTGTGTGGTGCAGTGGGGGGCTGGCCGCCCCGGGTATTTTCCTGTTATTTCGCTCTGGAAAACTTGGAGGATATCTATGGGTTAAGTCGTGAGAGGGGTGATAGCATGAGCTACCGCCACGGGTGGTACCAATCCTAGTGACGCCTCTGCTTGATAAAATTAATAACCAGCTATCCTTAATAGTTGGAAATAAATCATTATGTCGATCAATCCATTTGCTTATTTCCCTGTATATATCTTTCTTCTCTCCCTTGAAAATTCCTTCTCTAAAAAAATAAATTTTAATTTATATTCTTATTATTATCGACGAGGCATCATTAGAAACTATATTTTTGGTGAGTTTCATAATAAAACAGAGACAGTTGTGAAAAGGGTGACCCGTCAAAGCGGCCCGGACATAACGGCCCGGACATAACGGCTCCGGTCAAAATGGCCCAGACAAATTGTTCATATTTTTTAGCATTTTAAGCTTTTGTCAACTTGTTCACCCTTCAAAAAGTGGTCAAATTGTAAAACTATTTTTTAGTGATGTTAATATATTATTTATTGTCAACAAACAACCGTGACTTGGTACCATATCGAGTAAATTCTATTAAATTCATTCTTGTGATGCCATTACTATTGTTCCTTGTGAACTAAACCTGACACCGAATCGGTGAGTAAAAATACGAATATAATATTTGATTGTATTTTTTAAAAAATATTTTTCTTAGTATCAGTCCATTCATTAGTCAAGGGCCGTTATGTATGGGGCCGTCTTGTCAGTGAACCGTGAAAATACTACTTATACCTCAACGTGTTCCTCAACTCATGTTTAAATTCACCATGTATAGCAAGAAAGAGCAGAAAGTCTCCAAAGGCCAAAGACACATTTCGAATGGCAAACAGTCCCAAAATAATATTTCCAAAAGTGTTCGAGAACAACAACAAAAATAATATATTAAAAAATAATGATGATAATCGAGACTTTCCATTGACGAGGCCGTAGTTTCACTCGGAAACAAAACAAAAATGAAATAAAAAAATAATCGCCGAGATTAATGTTGGTCAATGAAAGTTCTTTCATTCTTTCATCTAATACAAATATAGCACTACGCAATCGTCTTTCAAGGTCGTATTTTGAAATGAGAGATGTGTTTATATTAAACTGTAAGGCTCTATAAAACTGTATTTGTAATGTCACGTTTACTTTCCAACCCCCCCCCCAAACATGGTCACGTGATCTCTGTTTACATTTAATTTTGAAATCCAAAGAACCAGACCAGATTTTTTTTAAAAATGTTTCTGGTAATTTTTACCCCCGCTCTCATTTCTTCACCCGTTTTGTGGCTTACGGGGTTCGTTGGGAGGTCAGTTTTCGGCCTCACAACGCTCACTTCCCAGACCCGTGGCACTCGTGTCATGTAGCCTGGCGGGCCTTGAGTTGTCAGCCAGTGATTGCCACCGGTGACAGTAGTGACGGACATTGGTGACGAGGCGGCCGTGCGGCTGGTGGTGGTGTGGGAGGGGGATAACCTGGTGGATACGGTTTATCTGAGATTTACTGTTGAATGAATTCAGGGGAGGACACCTGTTTCTTGGGCCGGGTGTGGAAAATAATATTTGGCTTTCATTATTTTTCTGTGTCACGTGTTAAAGGAAAGTGACGTCTTTCGTCACCATAGTTACCGATGACGCACACAGAAACTCGTGACGTATGATGGCGTTCTATGATTTGCCATTAATATAAATTTTTATTTCTTTTCAATTCGTTATTTTTTTTTCTTTTGGGGGCGTGGAGGTAAAGCAGGGCATGACGTCACAGACAAAAGTTCACAAAAATCAACTCTTAACTTTAATATTCTTATTCAAAGTTAATGAAGCATTAATATGCCCTTATTCAGGGTATAACTGCCATGAAGCTTTTAAAGAGGAAACAAGAGACACGCACGAATTGTGATTTTTTAAATAAAACATAAATTGTAGCATTTGCTTCATTAACAAATATTCTTCTTTTACTTTCTTTACGCAATTAATTGTTCTCCATGGTAAATCCTATATAAAAAAGTCAATTTTCTGTAAGGTCATCGATAGCGATTGGTCCCTCAAACTCCTACAGACTCCCACAGCCAATTAGAAAAAATTAAATCTCATTTACATATTGAACAAGTTTATGCGGACGTTCAAAGCGAGTTATTATTATTTTTTTCCCCAAAGACTTTATTTTTAGCGGTACGCGTTGGGATTTAAGTTAAAAAAAACTCTGTTTTTACATGTTATTTGCTTATAATGAATAGTATTTTTGACGTGATGTACATTTATGGTCGGTCGAAACGGCTGTAGGAGGGGACGGGGTACAACATGTCCCCAAATCGACGGCGGAACGTCCTTGGACGGGCTTTGTTGCTCGTTAAATAGCATGATATGTAAATTTAATTGTAATACTTTTGTTTACTCGTGTGTACAAAAGGACCGTGGGCCGAAATGTCTACGCCTTCAAATGTATTTGTATTACTAGTAAAGTCCTGTACTGTCCCGCCCCCCCCCTCCCCACTCAAATATGGTCTCTGTATACACGTAAGTTCACGTGACCACCGTGGTGATGACGTCAATTACACAAATTTCGGACGAACATTGAAAAAAAATCCGCTTCCCCCCCACATTATTACTAAGCCAGCTCTGACGTCAGCCGTGTGCGTCATAGCTGAGTTTCCTTTCATCCCTAAAGAATTGACAGTACTCCTAATGTTGTGATCAGTGCTGTCACATCACTTCACGTCTGTCGGTCTCACGCTTTCATTCGCGGGGAGTTCACACGTGGACATGTGTTCATATGAGTTATGTCGGGTAATATTTACACCTGTGAATTGTGAGGAAATACTTACACCTTTGAGAGTAGGGTTATATTTACACCTGTGAAGGTCACATTTACACCTGTGAAGGTCGTATTTACACCTGTGAATGTCATATTTACTCCTGTGAATTGTGAGGAAATACTTACACCTGTTTGAGAGTAGAGTTATATTTACACCTGTTAAGGTCATATTTACACCTGTGAAGGTCATATTTACACATGTGAAGGTCATATTTACACCTGTGAAGGTCGTATTTACACCTGTGATGGTCATATTTACTCCTGTGAAGGTCTTATTTACACCCGTGAAGGTCATATTTACTCCTGTGAAGGTCACATTTACACCTGTGAAGGTCACATGTACACCTGTGCAGTGTGGGGTCTTATTTACACCCGTGTGCTTGGGGTAACATATAGTGACATGGTGTCAGGTAAAATTTAGACCTGTATGTGGTATTCTTGCACCAGACCAGTGATCTAAAGGATAATATTGACACATCTGTTTTGATATTTTTTTATCACCAAGAATGTTGAGTTATTGGAAAGAAAAATCTACATACTAAAGCAAAATTCCTTTTAAAATTTTTAGTATTTTTTTTTACAGTAGATCTTACGATGTCGAATTAGTGATTAGTCGACTGGAAATTGTTAGTTTGTAACTTTCATGGTCAATAAGAGGACAATTTAACAGTTTATGTAATGCGACTGAGCTGTCGTTGATGTCCCATTGATGAGTTGACTGCCACGCGTGTCGCTATCGGGCAGTGGTCGTGACCTAGTTTAGTTTTTTGTTTACATCGCTCCCTCCTCCCCCCTCCTACCGCCCCAAGCTGCCCGCTCACTTCTGCGCCTGGTTCCCGCTACTCCGTGTCCTCACTTCTGCTGGCACTGATGCGACACGCCAGGTTTCCCCCTCGAGGCGTGGTGTCCGTCACGCTCGGTGGTCACGTGCCGCTGTTTACGTCACGCGGTCACGTGACGGCCAGAGTTTGTAGTCCCAAGTACCAAATGCCGTCAGAGGTTTTCTCTTATTCACGGGTGAAATATCACACTTCTTTCTAAACCTCTTCGCTAGCATCGACACCTTTCTCAAATGGAAAAATTATATTTCTCTCTAAATAGCTTAAACTCTAATAGCTTCTCTCTAATAACTTAAACGTTTTTCGGTTTATTCATCACTAGACAAATTTAATCAACTTATGTAACTTATCACCTACAGCAGTGCTTCCCAACCTGTGGGTCGCGACAGGTTTTCTGGGGGTCACCAACTGTCTACTAAAATATATATTCACTATATTGCAAAGTATCTTAACTTAACTTAAGTTTCTTGGAAAGTGGAGGGGGGGCACATGGCCAATATATATAATTTAATAAAAAGGTCGCCATCAAATTTGTCTGGGAACCACTGATTTACGATTTAAGACTGAATCAACTAATGTAACTTACCATCTACGATATAGGACTGTACTATACAGTGTGCGTTGATTTCGTTTATGATTATTTCTGGCAAGAAAGGACATATAGGCAAATTACTGAATGTCTTCAACCTCTTATCCTCCTCTGGGTCTGTTTTTGGTTATTGTCACCATATTTTCGGGAGTATGTGATGTCGGGAGTATGTGATGTCGGGAGTATGTGATGTCGGGAGTATGTGATAAGCTGACCACACTGAGATGAAGCCTTTAAATGACAGCAGATATAAGATGTCATGTAAACAGGGCATGTATGAGTCTGACAAGCCGTCGACTTGTCTATAACCCTGATTGCAGCCTCACTCATATTTTGTTCTACCAATGACCCACTGGTAAAACAATACAGTTTGATCTCATGATCTGACCTATTTTTATTTATTTTTATTTTACTTTTAAGTTGGCGTTCTAAATCTGGGAGCACTTCAAGTCCCTGCGTCATAAGGGGGGCCATATTTGGTCCAGATTGGGCGCTGAGCTGCTATAACGGGTAACATTGTTTGCTACATTCAGGCCATAAAATACACTTATTTGTTAAGGGCTACAAGTGAAGTTTGTTTGGTATTGGGGATGGGGGTGGGGCAGATCTTATTTATACATTTTCCAATATTGTGTAATACCTGAGAGTATTTTAATCTTGTTTTATTGGTTGAATCAAAGCCACACACACACACACACACACACACACACACACACACACATACATAAACACACACACACACATACACACACACAAAAACATAAACACACACACACAAACAAACATAAACACACACACAAGTATAGGAGAAGTTAGGGGGTTGGGGTGTAAGGTAGAGAGATACACGGAGGGACTGAGAGGGGATATTAAAAGGAGAAATTGTGAGAGAAACAAGAATTGGGAAAAAATAGTCACAGAAGTCACAGAGAGAGAGAGAGGGGGGGAGAGAGAGAGAGACAGACAGATATGGAGAACCTTTTTGTTTCAACGAAGTGGATGCTGGGGTCTACTCGGCCGTGGGAGGAGGGTCACACTTCTGTGACGATGTGTGACGAGGGGGAGGGGGTGTTTAAGACATGTGCCGTAGCATCAAAACTCTCAGCTTTAAATAAAAGTTTTACTTAAATATTTGATTGCTTACAATTTATTTATTGACGTTTTACATGGCCATACGCGTTCACAATATTAGAGTGCAATCTTACACTAAATGAATACCGGTACTTAAGGTGGTCCATGGGTCAGGAAAAAAATTCTACATTTCTTAACTTAAAAAAAAAAAATAGCACATACTAACTGCACAGGTATAGAAGGACAAAGAAGACAACAAAGTTCTTTTTCAAATTTTAGAAACGTTTAAATAATTTATTTTCAACCAAAATTGACAGTAACGCACAAGCTTTCAGAACCTATTTGTTTTACAATAACATGTTCAAACTTTGCATACAAATTAACAATGATATTATAAAAATAGTTACAAGGTTTTTTTAGTTTCACAATTATACGAAGTTTCAAAATAATTTCTGTGTGCAGGCATAATGTTTTATATAAAAAAGAAATGGGGGGGGGGTAGCATCTGATTTTTCAGTTCTTGAAGCTGATATGATGGAGAATCACCGCTGTTCTTGGTTGGTGGTGAAGAGTGCTCATGGATTCTACTAGATTATCCATTCATCTATGCTTCGGCATTTACCGTTTTCATTAAAATTGATTGAAAAGTGTTTACAAATGTATTTGACAGTGGTATAGGGAGACACCATTTTGACTTGGGGGCGAAAACTCATCCAATTGAACCCTTCGGGGCATAAAGTGATTTGAAACTTGATCATTTTCATAAGGAAATACGACTTTTATGGGGGGGGGGGTTGTAAAGCTTTCGGACGTCACATTGGAGGGGGGGGGCTTAAGTGTTTGTGACGACCGTGATGTGGGGGAGGGGGTGAAGAATAGCGTGATGTCATTTATGGACAGTCCCAAAGCTTACTGGCCATCGGGCAACTGCCCCCTCCCCTCCTCCATTGATTATTTGTTATTTCAATTAAGGAAATGGAAAAGAGGCAACGAAGAATAGTTTTTTTTTTTCAAAAACCTCTTATTATACTTATAAATGTTTTGGTTGTTGTCAGGTTTGAATTAGGGGCGCTCTATATACAGATGTGAGAACTACTTAATTGAAAACGACATAAGATTTATTGCTTCCATTTACTTGTATGATAACCTGTTGGTGTCATAAAACATATAGTGTACTTGCTGCGCGGTGTGTTGTTGGTCGACGAGTTTGGGCAATGTGTGTGTGTTTGTAACAGCAACGTGGTAATTTTAGGAAGTGGATGGCATGTGTGACACGCTAATAGAAGACGCACCCTTGATGGAGGCAGCGCACCCATGATGGACGCACCGCACCCTTGATGGACGCACCGCATCCTTGATGGACGCACCGCACCCATGATGGACGCACTGCATCCTTGATGGACGCACCGCACCCTTGATGGATACAACTTGTTTAGGAAAAAATCTTGGGCGACACTCTCATGAAGGACAAACATTTCAAGGACAAACTCTAGCAGACAAACTCTTGCAAGACACACATTTCAAGGATAAACTCTTGCAAGACACACATTTCAAGGACATACTCTACCAAGACAAACTCTTGCAAGACACACATTTCAAGGAAAAACTCTTGCTGGACACGATTTTATAGGGCATTCATATTTCATATTAACCATTTCAGACGCTCCTTCAATACAGAAGATTATTGCGCGCTACGCATATCCATGGTTTATGTCTAGTCTTGAAGTTTTATCTGAGCTTTTAATTTTTGTAGTGTGGGTTTTCCTGGTTTGTTCAGTCGAAGATTTACACATTGGCATACCATGGATGTGGCTAGACAAGACACTCGGACAGTGTTGCTGAACCTTTTTGAGGTCCGCGTGCCCAAAGTTGAACCAAACCCACTTACCTGACGGCAAAATCGTTTTCCCGTTGTGGTTTCCCCTGTTACTTTAGATACTCCAATTTCTTCCTTTTTCCTATATTCTGTGTCCTTGTTTGTTATTGTTTTTGTTTCCTTTTCATTTCATTTTTATCACTTAATATGTTTTAAGATATATGTAAGTAATTATTTATGTTATTGTACTGGTGAAGGCATTAGCCGAAACGTCTACTAATATTAGTATCAGTTAATAAATAAAGCTTTAATTTATTTTCTTCTTACACAAATAGTTTGTGTAATTTGTTTTTTACCTGAATAAAGTGCCAATACTCCAATGAAATCAAAAAAAAAGGGGGGGGGGGCATGGTATAGCTGGTTTGATCCAGGAGCGGCGTTTGAGGGTGGCAACCGGGGCGACTGCCCCAGGCCCCGCGCTTAGGTAGGCCCCGCGTTTCGGTCCTGAACATGTCTCGTCCTGGTAAGTAGCCTATACATGTAGAAGCAAAGAGTGGATGGTAGAACGTATGCTGGAAACGATTGTAAAGAAACGAAAGATGCACTCTTGTAATCCTTTTTGACGGTCAAATTCCGTAGCGTAACTCTAGACGTCTTTGAAAGCATTACACCTTAGCGGAAAATAGGTCAGATTCAGCCAATACCCTTTATTTGTGTACACGTCATTCACAATAGATTTACTAAAATAGTTATTTTTAGAAAACTGTGCCATCGGAATGGCAGTGTCTCGGTAGTGCTGGCACTAGGCCCCGCTCTTACCTAACGCCGCCACTGGTTTGATCAAGGAAATAATACTTAAGTCGCGTGCCGACTGACGAGTCTGTGTGGCACGCGTGACGTATTTTCTCCATCGCCGCCCTATGAGAAGTTGACACGCTCAAACGGGGAGCCAAATCTTAAAGCGAGAAGATGAACAAAACGGCCGAAATGGCAAATTCCAATAATTTCACGCATAAGTATTCTCTTGTAGATTGCCAGGACAATGTTGGGAATTATGGCTAAAAACTGGTATGTTGTAAAATTGATTCACACTGAGTAAAATTATTTACGTCACAGCGGTCCAGGGGTCTCCTGCACCGAACACAAATATTCTCTCTTTGGTTTTTGGTACGAGTGGAAAATGATCAGCTTGTCTCAAAAGTCGCACACAGCATCCATTCTAAACCCACAAACAAAAACGGTACATTAGCCTGACCAATTTTGCTGCGCGGGTATTCTAAACTGCTGCGCCGCGCCTCAGCTGCGCAGCTTGAAGGGAACAGCGTTAAGGGGAACAATAATGTGATAAACGCGTCGAACAATCCTTTTTTTATTGCTTTAACAAATCTACCATATAATGTATCGTTCAAAAACATTAAAACCCTTATTTTAAACATTCGCGAATCCGTAGAAGAGCTGGGAGACCGCACCTGTGGGGCCCTCCTGAAAGTGTGCCGCCATTTTGAGTGGCGGCCGCCCCTCCCCTAGTGCCGGGTTTACGTATCTTCATCTTTATCTTAGATATACAGACGCTCCTTCTATACAGAAGATAATTGCGTCCACAGACCATGGAAAGGTTCCACGCATTACCCAGCCGCCTAACTAATGTGAGGTACCATTCGGAGCTGGGTGACTCAGGGACGCCATGGGCCCCGGGAACAAATCTTTCCCTTAGCATGGATTCGCTGCCACTCGACCACCGTGAACCACGTACATGCTACACACAAGCTATAGTTTAGGGCCGCCACATACTCCCCCCCCCTCCTTTTAACCAAACAACAACAAATTGTCAAAGTGAGCAATTGTCGTATCCTATCCTATTCACTGACACAGAATATCAGGACTTATAAATGGTCCCGTATCTCAAACAGCTAAAGGTGTTTATTATCAAATCTAAATCCGGGCCACTGCATCCACCGGAAGTGTGAGAACAATTACAGATGTGTTGACATGGTATGTCAATTCAGGATTTCTAACGCTCTCTGAGACAGCTGCAACGACTTTTGACCTAGAAAGTGTTAAGAAAGGAAAACAAACACAGAATAATAAAAAAGAAAACAGCTCAGGAGAAAAGAAACCCTTGAAAGGAAAATAAGAGTACTTCTGTAGTCGTGCAGTTGAAAATACGGCACAGGAAAGTGGCCATTTTCAAAAAAAAAATTTAAGCTTTCCTTTTTTAAATTAAAATCGTCACTAAATTTGCGTGAATCAGTGGCGTCGCTAGGGGTGCGGAGGGGGCGGGCCGCCCCGGGTGACACCATCAGGGGGGTGACACCAAAATGTAAAACTGTAGACTATATGTTCCCGTTATTTGGCACTGGAAAACTCGGAGGAGCTCTATGGGTTAAATCGTGAGAGGGTGACACCATGAGCTACCGCCCCGGGTGACACCAACACTAGTGACGCCTCTGGAGTGAATTACACGGGAAACGTAAACACACGAATTCGTGTTAATACGTAACAGCTGATGTTATGGTATTGAATCCTTTCTGTGGAACGATTCTGTATACTTCACCGGCAATGACAAAAACGTGGATTTCAAAATACTTCAAGGGTAGGGCAAGTGTCACTGGTGCTACATTCTGGCCCTGTGGTGCAGGGGCGGATAATAAGGACATGTGCTACATTCTAGCCCTGTGGTGCAGGGGCGGATACTAAGGACAGTTGCTACATTCTAGCCGTGTGGTGCAGGGGCGGATACTAAGGACAGGTGCTACATTCTAGCCCTGTGGTGCAGGGGCAGATACTAAGGACAGGTGCTACATTCTAGTCCTGTGGTGCAGGGGCGGATACTAAGGACAGGTGCTAAATTCTAGCCCTGTGGTGCAGGGGCAGATACTAAGGACAGGTGCTACATTATAGTCCTGTGGTGCAGTGGCAGATACTAAGGACAGGTGCTACATTCTAGCCCTGTAGTTCAGGGGTGGGGGGTTAAAGGTAGGCACAGTCGACAGAGAGAAGTAGTATTATCGTTTTACTGCCTGTCGCAGAGTTCATGAAGTATTAACCAGTAAAGATCCTAACCCTGTGCCTACTTTAAACTAAACCTAAAATTTTATCAATAAATAAACAAAAGTGATACAAATGTTCATTTAAGTTAAGCACTTCTTCTTATCCTACATATTCTTTTAGCCTGAGACTTAGTCTCTTAATATCATCTTGACCAATTAGTATGCATGGGCGTAGCTAGGAATTTTTCCAGGGGGGGGGGGACACAAAAAATTATCAAAGATGGCGTCTGCAGCAACTGACTTATCATTGGCATTGAGGACAACAGTACAAGTTCAACAGTCAGAAACAACTGAGGCAAATTTTTCTAATTTGATTGTCGCTGACACTTATTCTTTTCCTAAATTGGATATTGGAAGGTTTGAAACTAGATGGACACATATATATAAAATCTTGCGTATTTTTGCTGAAAATGTGACAGAAAATTTATTTAGATAAATCAGTAACGTAATCAGTTATACGTGCAGATAAAATTCTTTTTTATGTTTGATATGTGTACACTGTCTTCAATGTAATGAACTTGTAGGGAATTTAGTTCAGTTTTATTGTAACAAATTTATGATATTTTTCTAAAACCCGGGGGGGGGGGGGGGGGGGGGGCAAATGCCCCCCTGCGTACGTCGATGATAGTATGTCATTTTTTCAGCAATAAGCACATAAAATGAAACCAATAACATAAAAAATTACATTTTGCTACCATGTCGGTACAGAAAAAAGTTCACCGGTCCCTGGCGCAAACGGAAAAATCCCCGCTGGTCCGCCATTAACTAAAGAGTTTGAGAGTCACTGATCTAGACAATAGCTAGCTGTACAATATTGAATACGAGCAACGAAGCCCGTCCGAGGACGCTCCGCCGTCCTTTCTGGTTATTGTTTTTTGTTTGTTTTTTTTTTACTTTTTATAATTTTTTTATAAACTTATTTTTAATAATTTAATTTGATTTAAAAAAATTCCTTACTACACTGATATCCAGATACTAATCTCGATATCTTGTCCGGATATCTGTCATGCCGGATATCCTGTTGTCCCCTAGATTATTACGACAAAAGGAATAGCATTTAATTGAATGTGTGTTTCTAAGTATCTCTATATTAGAAATATTTGACTTGGGCCATCGCTTTCCACGTAAATTACACACTAATTACCGAAATATAATTGTAATTTCAATTAATAACTAAATATCTATCACAACAGAATTTAACAAAACTCACAACTTCATTTACGCGTTGAAAAAAAAAACCTTTGCATCGTGTGAACAATTGTAATGAAACATATTTTACGTATCCATCAAATAAAGAAAGCATCCGTAAATTAAAAAACGGGGGGGGGGGGGGAAAGGGGGTTACTATAAATCCTTCATATACGAGACAAAACTATAAGGATGTTGATTATAATACGCAGGGCAAAACAATCCGAAAATACAAAATTCTAGTTATGTCTCGTCAAACATGTTTAACATAATGCGCACCGATTGTGAATATATTTTTAAAATATACAGTCAATGTAATGCGCACCTTATTGCGCGACATGAAAGGTTGTTGAACATATTACGCACCACAACACGATCTAAAAAAATTAACGATATAAAGAGATAAATACGATAATTTAACAATTCAATAATTTAATTACTGTCCATTCGATCGATTTGAAATTTTGATACATTATTTTTATCATTGGCATGAGTCTGCCTGCAAAATTTCAGCTCGCTAGCTTACGAGAAAGTGGGTTAAAAATCGATCCAAAGTTTTTTTTTTGGCAAGGTCGCACGGTCGGTCGCACGGGCCCACAAGTTAATATAAAGGATTTCAAAAAAAGGTCACAGCTCAACAATTTAATATGCATACACAAACATGTTTGACAATAAAGTATTTTGAAAGCGCTACGCTCAAAATAATGTTTTTGAAAAAAATACTGCTCAAAAACTACCTCGCTTTGAACGTCCGCGCAAACTTTTTCAATATGAGATTACATTTTTTTTTTCTTTCTTATTGGCTGTAGGAGTTTGAGGGACCAATCGCTATCGATGACCGCACAGAAAATTACATTTTATTCTATAGGGTAGAATACCGTAATCCAAATAATGCAGTTGTAACAAATTCCCAAACTCAGATCCTGACTTCGCTTATTTTAATTGGAAAAAAAATGTCATACATTTTTCTCTAGGTTATTCCTTGCCTATGTAATAATGTGCGTGTGTGTGTGTGTGTCATGTGTGTGTGTGTTAGTGTCGTGTGAGTTAGTGTGTGTGTGTGTCGTGTGAGTGTGTGTGTGTGTGTTAGTGTCGTGTGAGTGTGTGTGTGTGTGTGTCGTGTGAGTGTGTGTATGTGTGTGTGTGTGTGTTTGGTTTGTTCAGGAACGTAACTCTGAAGATTGGGATTATGTTTTCCAGTGGTTTAAAAAAATGTTTAATTGAAAGTGGAAAATGTTAAAAGGAATGACCGAATGAAAGAGACATGGGAGCTTATAAGTTTAAATTAAATTCCACCGCGAATTAATGTCAAATTATAAGAAAACGAAGGCACATACGAATGTGTGACGATTTATAAAGCAATTATCTCAGCAGTATTTAAAAAAAATTCAAGGTATGTGGTGGGGTTTTTTTTTTTTTGTGTGTGTGTGTTTGTTTTTGTTTGTTTTTTGTGTTGCTTTTTTTTTTTAAGGGAGTGGGTGGTCGGTAGTTGTGTTGTTTTTTTCTCTTATCTTTTTATGTGAAGATTTAGTTGTTTTTAATATGTCTGTTATTTTCCTCTCTGTTTCTGTGTATTATTATTTTTTTTTTATTTTTTTTTTTTTATTTAAAAAAAAAAATAAAGTTTCAACCAACTAAAAAGATAAAGGGTTAGTCGATTTTGTTGGGTTTGAGCTATAATCCGCTAATCTCCATTGTTTGTTTTTGCTGGTATTGAGATATTTAAGTGAGTTAATCCGCTAATCTCCATTGTTTGTTTTTGCTGGTATTGAGATATTTAAGTCAGTTAATCCACTAATCTCCATTGTTTGTTACTTTAGCTGTCGTGTCACATTGAAGGACGTCTGTGAGAACTGGGGGGAGGGGGAAGGTATGAGGAGGAGGGATACAATATCTTCGGGTATAGGGAAAGTAAGAGGGGGGATGCCAGTAGACTGCTGGGTAGAGTTATTTTTGTTTCTGTCAGCAGAGGTGACAATAGATAAGAATATGTTGAGCGGTTCTCACTGTTTGACGAGAAAGCTCACAGCTGATAACCAATGTTCCCTCTAAGGCTCCAAGGTTCGTTGGTCCGTGTGCAAAGTCTCACGGTGTCTATTTTTGTCTAATATTTTACCAAATTTACCGCGAGGAGTCTCTTAAGTGCTGCCCGGCGTCGGTCAAATAATATCTGCGTGGTGACGCAACTTAAAGGGAACATTGCTGACAGCACTGAAAATAATCCGGAACGGATCAATTTCGTATCTCAAGATACCACCAATCTAACGAACTCCAACACTCAGATATACGTAGGACACAATAATCTTCTGTACAGAAGGAGCGACTGTAATATATAAGACTCCATTCCTGGAAGTGATTTTTTTTTCAAAAATAAGTTTAAAAACGCTGGTTATAATTTTGTTTACATTAATATATCCAGTGAATATGACGACTCGACTGTCTGTCGTCTGAGATGGGTTCTCGTCCTCTCGTCCAAACGTTTCACTCAACGAATCCGTGGGACGTGGTGGTCGAGAGGTAGCGCTCTCGACTGTCATACCGATGGTCACGAGTTCGAATCCACACGAAGGTGAGGATTTGTTCCCGAGGCCTGAGGAGTCCCCGAGTCACCCAGCTCCGAATGGGTACCCAACTAGACAATAGTTAGGCGGCTGGGGTAATGCGTGGAACCCCTATAGCCGTGGCCTGTGACCGCTGCATCACTTGCCAACAGATCATCTCTCATGGTCTGTGGACGCAATTATCTTCTGCATAGAAGGAGCGTCTGTATATCTAAGATAAAAAGATAAGAATCCCCTCCTTCTGTCAACATCTAGGCCCCGGGCCCCACGCACATACAAACTTACATAAAATTACTTTAAGACTTGCTTTGTATGGAGCCTTCAGCGTATTCACGCGTCAGAAATACAAGGCACACATCTTAGCATATTATTTATTCCATAGCGTCAACTCTATAAATCATTGTTCTCTATCTTTTGTCTATATTTCATAGCTTCCCACCAAGATTACAGGAATACCTTATATATAATCGAGTATAGGAAGAGCCCGTGAAAAGTGGAATTCTCCATTTCATGAACGATCGCCACGGTAGACTCATTGCATTTTAAAGTATGCTACGCGTGTATAAGTCGACCCCCCCCCCTTATTTTGGGCTTGAACTTTACTGGAGTATATAATGTATATATAAACGTTTTGACAGAAGGCACGTAGCTTAAATCCGTTGATTTCGACATACCGGATTTAACATCAATATTTAGTGGCTCCAGAAGACGACAAAGTGTCAAAAACTGCAAAAAGTTACATCGGGTATTTCTGGGGTAACCAGGCATCCTAACTGATCAATGTGGACTCATCAAGATGGCCACAGGCCACAAGCGGGAGCCCAGTAGTTGGCAAGTTTCCGTAGGGATATCCGCCATCTCAGTCTGCATCCTCCTACTGTTCGTTTCTAACAACTCCAGTGCTTTGCGCCCCTTATTTGAATGCCTTTAGTTCAGGCATGCAGAGGACAAAACTGGGATGTTGTTGTTTTTTAAATTATCAAACATCAGAGTCATCCGGTCAGCTGTGTAAGACCACGTCATTTACACATTACATTTCCAAACATAATTACAATAATTTTGTTGACATGTTTGTTTGTCTCTCGTTTTTTTTTTTTTTAATAATTTTTTTTATATTTTTTTAAAATATAATTTATGTATTAAAATGTAGAAGTTTGTTAGACAGTATTTTTTTTAAAGAATTTACTTGAAAAGAGCAATAGGTAGCCAGCCAGCACGTGAGTCAGTCAGTCAGTCAGCCAGTCAGTCAGCCAGTCAATCAGTCGGCCAGCTAGTCAGCCAGCCAGTCAGTCAGCCAGCTAGTCAGCCAGCCAGTCAATCAGCCAGTCAGTCAGCTAGTCAGCCAGTCGAACTAACGCAAGTTTAAAATGATATTTTTAAAAAATACAAAATCTCGATATTTGAATTAAATTACACTACGACAGTAGATCTACGCGAAATAAAAAAAAAACACGAAGCAGCAAAGAATTTTGTAAATAGAAGATCAGTTAGGTGTACATAGAACATAGTTGTTAGATTTTGTGAACGAGGTCAAGGTTAATATTTGAAGTAAGCGCTTAATATCTTTTACTGGTACTCACTGGTTGACGTGCATGGCGTAATTTCCTAAGTCGTCCGCTCCTGGCGACCAGGCTGACCTCAAACAAGGGGACATCACCAGCATGTCTGGCGTCACTGTATAGTCCTGGGTTTTGTCGTACTCATCAATTGGTCCTAGTCCTAGATGGTGAGATGGGAAGACAGCGTGGCCCATATGTCCAAGAGGCTGAGATACATTGACAGAGCGGCCCAGATTAAGATCGCTTATGGGCACAAGACCTTTGCCTGGGGTTGGAGCGAATAGATACAGCTGCTGTTTGAGACCCAATGATATTAGAGGACACCCCGTTTGTCTTGAGCCTCCTGACAGCGGGGACACGTGCTGTGACAGGAAGACGCAACTACCGCTGTCGTATACGCCCCTGGCAGGCGAGCCGCTGCTGCCCCAGGTGGTGCTAAGAGGAGGCGGAGGCAGCGTGAGGTCAGGGACGACCGGAAGAGGTTGCGACATCACCGCTCGCGCGAGTGGCTTCCCCTGAAACACGGGAGTGGCGCTGGGTGGCAGTGTCGCGCCGTCGTTGGTCGTGTCGTTCTCCGAGAAGTAGCCGTTCGATCCAGACGACAGCTTTCTGGGCGGGGTGTCCAGGCGACTGGTTGGGTGACCTTCAGTTTGACCTTGACCTGTAGTTTGACCTTTACCTGTAGTTTGACCGGCTTCTTTATTCGCAGTCTCTCGGGGGTTGTTGGTTTTCGGCACAGGCATGTTTCATTAAATAAGTCAGACTGAAACCTTCTCGGGGTTTACGTTCGGCAAGCTGGAGGATGTTCAGTCACCTGGGGAAACAGGAAGAGCACCAGCTCGAAGTCACTTCATGCACTGACTTACTTGGTGCTGGGGAAAAAAAGCGGAGAAAGCCTGCCATGAATTGTCTATGATAAACGCCTTATCTTATCTTTTCTTATATGTTACAGGCGCTCCTTCCGTACAGAAGATCGTTGCGTCATACGCTCATCCGTGGTTCATGTCTAGTCTCTCATTTTTATTAGAGCCTTAAATGTTGATAGTGTTGGGTTTCCTGGATTCCTCAGGCAACCCATTCCACGTCCGAATTCCGGGCGGGAAGAACGAGAATGTTTATGCCTTTGTTCTTGAATTCGGAATAAAAAAAGTGTTTTTATTCCTATGCCTGTCTGGGGGTTGTATTAAATTATCTGTGTGTCATATTTCCTAGTTACAATTAATAGCCTTATGTAGTTTTTTTTTTATTGTGCGCTTTTTTTAATCGTGTGCTGTAGTTTTTAAAGGTTTAATGATTGAACTACGGTAATGGTGTTACCCTTGAAAAAGTACTCACAGGATTGGGGGGCACTTCATTGTTTAGTTCTTTTAGCAGCCTTGTTGGAAATTCATCTGGACTATTTGCTTTGTTCATTTAAAACTTTTAAACAAGTTTCTTTATGCCCTTTTCGTATACAATTATTTTAACTATTTCTTCAATTTTATTTAATTTTATTAAAAATTCCCCCTTGTCACCTGAAAGGATATAAATAAATGAGACCTGCAGAAATTAACGATTAATTTCACGATTAATCGTTAAAAATTGTAAATATTAACGATTAATAGACCCATCGCTTACAAATTATTGGAAGTAAAAAAGTATATCGGCCGATAAATTAAAAAATTCCTGAAGATTACACGACTATTTTGGTTTTAAACGATTGACTGATGGAATGTTCAAAATTAGTCTAAAGTTTGCCTTCCGTGGTTCTAACACTTCGCCAACTGATCGAACTAAATGAAAAGCGTATAAAGCTAATGGCAGTAATGAAGTCTGAATCAGAGGCAGAAAATGACGACAGCTCTTCTGATGAATTACTGCGTTACAAAATGGAGATAAAGTTCATGAATCCATTAAATTTCTGCAATGTTTGGAACTTAATGAACACCGATATCCAATAATGCCATTCCTTGCCAAGACCATTTTGTGCATACCAGTTACCTCAGTTCCATGTGAAGGATTGTTCAGCTCGGCTCGTTACATTGTCAATGAGACCCGCTCATCACTTGAACCAAATAATGTCAACACACTTGTCTTTTGGCGTAGATGTTAAAAGATGACATATGAAGGAGACATTCCAGTGTTACTTAGATTTTCCAAGAAAAACAGCCTCACTTTCCAAGACAAACCGTCCCACTTTCCAAGACAAACCGCCCCACTTTCCAAGACAAACTGTCCCACTTTCCAAGACAAACCGTCCCACTTTCCAAGACAACCCGTCCCACTTTCCAAGACAAACCGTCCCACTTTCCAAGACAAACCGCCCCACTTTCCAAGACAAACCGTCCCACTTTCCAAGACAAACCACCCCACTTTCCAAGACAACCCGTCCCACTTTCCAAGACAAACCACATTTACCACACAGAAACAGGTAATTTATGTCAGTCGTTAACACAAAAATATATTTATTTTTTAAATAATAAAAAATTAAGTCATAAAGTTGCAATCCTGTTCATTTTCCCAGGGGTCCCTTACTGAGACTTCCGGTCAAGGTGAACTGACCCACATATCGGTAAAGGTGGGAATACATGTGTGGGAAATTCTCTCGTTCGTTTCTCAATGAACCTATAAACTCCTCAATGAAATACTCGCCTTTTGTTGTTCTTGTTTTTTTTTTAAACTTCTCTTTATCTAACAGGTGGCAGGTACCGGGGCATTAAAATCACGAGTCAGTTAACTCAATGGTTTGACGTAAGTCTTTGACATGCAGCTCATGTGATTGGCGTGAAACGGGGTTTTATTCTTTTTTTTTTTTTAGTTTCTTGTAACAATGAGGATCCGCCCGACCCTCGGTAAGATTCTTTTTTTTTCGAAGTTAATAAACGTTAGTTTGAGGACTCCCCCGTGTTTGTCAGTTCATTGAATTGCGACCAATATTTCTTTCAAGCTGCGCGGCAGCGCAGATTTGTGACCGGCGCCGCGCAGCAGTTTAGAATTAGCGCGCAACAAATTTTGTAAAATATAGCTCAAATAATGGATCCTGTGCAACTTTGCACAAGAGTTTGTATGTTTTTTGTTGTTGTTTTTTTGTGTTTTTTTTAAACTGTGCACATGGACCGGCAAACCTTAGAGTCTTAGAGGATATAATGAATGTGAATTCAGATTTTTGCTGGTGCAATGGAAATGGAAGTCTTTTGAATAAATGTTTTAATAATTACGTTTTAATATAACGAATTATTTCACGAATATATTAAATTGTATAAAAATTTGGCGCAACAAAAAGTCGTGATTGTAGATCTATTTATTTACACTTCTTTTCTCACCCATTTTCGCTACTTACAGCTCCCCTAAAAACAGTTAAGACTATTAAATACAAGGTATCAACCATTTTCGATGTCTTCAATCTTTTCAAATTAACAATCAATGTCAAAAATAATATCAATTCAGAAAAAAAACACATGCATGATGGGAAAAACAACAAACGTTGCATGTGACAACACACGTAAGATGTGACAACGCGGGTAGGATGTGACAACAGTGGCGTCACTAGGGGGTGCGGTGTGGGCGGGCCGCCCCGGGTGACACCATTAGGGGGTGACACCAGAATGTAAAATTCTATATGTTCCCGTTATTTGGCACTGGAAAACTCGGAGGAGTTCTAAGGGTTAAATCGTGAGGGGGGTGACACCATGAGCTAACGCCAAGGGTGACACCATTAGCTACCGCCCCGGGTGACACCAACACTGGTGACGCCTCGTTGTGACAAACAGCACACGCAGTATGTGACAAATAACAGACGTGGGATTTAAGAACACACGCATGCAGTATGTGACAATAAACACACGTAAGAAGTGTATAAATGAAATGACACACTATGATAAAGAGATAAATCGGGTGGTGGGGTGGTCAAGTTATAAAGAAGATCTCTACGAACCCTTGGGTGCTATAGTTGTTCCGGAGGTCTGTGTAGTAGAAGCTAATGTGTTATATACTGCACGGTGAGAACACGGACACTGGTCACCAGCCTGATTAAACTACATTGAGTTCTACTACTAGTCCTTATCTATACTTGGAGTGTATACCTAATGGATCACATAACAATAGCTTCCTTTGGATCAACAGCCATCAAGGCACAGGGAATGAAAGTTACAAGTACCGTATATTGCGGCGAGTAAGACATGTAATCAAAGTTACATGCACCGTATATTCGCGCGTTTAAGACAATGAATAAAAGTTAAAACTTAGTTCTTTCAATTACTATTTTTTGAAGATTTTGAAGAAAAGTTTTATATATCAATTTTTACATTTTACACACACAGGAGTACAAATCTATTATTTGAGTTTGGGGGACATATCTAAAATAATTGTGTGCTATTAATTTTACCTAGTTTTTTTAAAAAGTATATTCAAGTGAACTAATCGCCAAAATTTGAAGCATCTCTTTCATCCCCATGAACTGCGAATATGACAAGATATTGAAATAAATGTAGACTAATTTTCATTAAGTATTAATATACATCACTTCATGCTATTTATAAATTTTTAAAAAGCAGAAACAAAATAAAATTAAAAAAGCGACTTGGTCAAATTATTTTTTTAAAAATAATAATATCATCAATATACATAATTTGCTATGCATGTTCGTCCGTTCGTAACGCTACTAATTTTAGAAAGCAGCGCACCAAATAACTACACAAAAGTAACTTTTTTCGAACGTCAGCATGAAATTGTTAAATCTTATCTTATATGTTACAGACGCTCCTTCTGTACAGAAGATTATTGCGTCCTACGTATTTCTACGGTCTGTGTTTAGTCCTGTATTTTTACTAGAGTTTTAAAAGATGATAAAGTGTTGGCTTTCCTGGTTTATAAGGAATATACATAACAAAAATAATAAATAAATAAAATAAATGAAAGTTCTTTATTACGTTATTTTTGGTTCTGGTGCATGTGTATTTTTTCAAAATTAATAGATCTATATTTTAAAGCTGAAATATATTTATTTTGAAAACTTCCGTCATTTTTGACGGGTGATACACTAGTATATAAAATATCACTAAAATGTATTAATATTTCAGTGATACCAATATAAATCGTTTATTTAAGTATAGTTTGTTAATTTCATTAGGATATTTTGTTTCTTTACATCAGCAGACGAAAACAAACATTGTCGCATCCACTTCTGCTAGCATGGGTCTCAACATACACAAAGGGAAGAGTTAAGTCCTCAAGGTTAATGCCATCAGGACATCACCCATCATGCTTGAAGGAGAAGACCTTGAGAAGGTGGACAGTCTTATTTACCTTGGCAGCGTGGTAGATAAACAAGGTGGTACAGATCCCGACGTCAAAATGGGGGTTGGAATACCAAGAGCATCCTTCCAGCAACTCAAGAATGTTGTGTCTCCAACAACTTAGGAAGCAAGTTGAAAGTAAGGATCTTCAACGCTGTGGTGAAACATGCGCTGCTTTATGGAGCCGAGACCTGGAGAAAAACGGCCGTAAACCTGACCAGAATCCAGAACAATTATCTAAGAAGGATTCTCGGAATTCATTAGCCGGACAAAATCAGCAACTGGGACTGTGGCAACGGACAGAGTAGAAGCCAGTTGAGGAAGAGATTCTCCAGAAGCGGTGGAGGTGGATCGGTCATACACTAAGAAAACCTGCTTCTAATGCAGCAAGGCAAGCCCTGAAATGGAACCCTCAGGGTAAGCGGAAAAGAGGCAGTCCAAGAAACACTTGGCGCCGAAAATTGGAGGCAGACATCAAGAGAATTTGCCATAAATGGAAGATCCTGGAGAAAATGGCCCAGAATAGAGATGCCTGGAGGTCTCTCGTAGGTGGCCTATGCCCTTGGAGGAATCGCAGACGCCGACAATGATCGGAGGATGCCCCTCATGGACGAGAAGGCTCAACAACTTCAGCAGACGGCAAGTTCAAAATGTTGGCATAAGAAATCTTAAAGATCTATTTCAATGCGTGGGTCAGGGCAGGGGGCCGTCCAGAAATGACATCGCCGATTTTTATTTGATAAATTTCCGTGAGCCGTAAAGTGAACACACAAGAGTCGCATTTTGGGCACAGTCGTTATAGAGTATAGACGTTGAACGATTTCACGGGTACCCGAGCGCAATTTTACTACCCGGGTAATAGCATGGGAAAGGGTACCCGGTGACAGGACTAATCGTAACACGCGTGAAGCTATTTAAAAAGTCATTAAATAAAATGCAATTTAAGTGGGAATTGTATTTTAAGTTGCGCATTTTTTATGTGACGTCATAACCCTTTAACCCTCCTCCCTATCGTTACACATTGTCACAAATGCTAGAAATCCCACACCCCCGCACACACTTTTTTTTTTGGCGCGTGACGTCATTTATGGACGGCCCTGTTCAAAACTCGCATTCATTTTAAATTTAAAAAAAATAATAATAAAATAATTAATAATTATTGAAATTAACATAATATATTTTATTTATTTATTATTTTCTGTGTTTATTTTTGAAAACTGACATATTTGTAGGGTTGATAAATGTTTGTCCCTCTCTGAATAATTTCAGCGGACCGGCACAGGTCCGTGGATCACCACTTTGAGTAGCATTGGTCTAATACAACGGAATATACCGTAGTATAGATCTGAATGAACATCCATAACACCGTATTGCGTCCGTCGTGGACATATGAGCTTATGTGCACCCTTGCCTTCCAGCTCCTGATACCCTCGCGAGTGACCCTTGCTGACTAATGATCGCGAGCCCTCGTTATATAGAAAAATGTTACGTTGCAGAGGCGTCACTAGGGTTGGTATCACCTTAGTGCGGTGGCTCATGGCGTCACGCCCCCCCCCCACACACACACACGACTTACCCCATAGACATCCTCCGAGTCGTCTGCCGAATAATGGGAACACAGAATTTTACACGTTGGTGTCACGTCCTTGTGATGGTGTCACCCGGTGCTGTCCGCACCCCGCACTCTGGTGTGTTGTAAGGAGTCTGGATCTACAATCAATCACTGACAAACCTCCATGTCTCTTTAATGGTGTGTAGTATTCAGTTTAGTAATTTAGTCTTAAGGCATGCTCCGTTGAGCCCATTGGTGTTTAATAGTTACCAGTACGAGACAAACATATTCATTATTTTAAAGTTTTGAGGTTAATGGGGATTTCCCCAACAGTTAATGTTTATGCTAGTCTGTCGTGCGGTGGGTGCGTTTTATACATAACGCACTTTTCAATTATGACGCGATGTTAGGGGATGTGACGCTTTTGTTATTGTGTGGAATGTGACGCATGCTAGGGAATGTGATGGTTAGGCAATCGATTGTTACACAATGGATGTTGTTGAGATAAGATGTTTAATGTATAGTGTGAAGAGTTAGGTGAAACTGACTGATGGTGTTGAATTTTAGCCCGTGCTAGAGGTCATACAATTACTAGAACACATAAGGTAACATACATTACATACAGACATTAAATCAATAAAGACAATTGGAAATGTTGTACTCAGAATTTATTGTGATGTTATGTCATCAAAAAATGATGGGCACCTTAGCCGGCTACAAACACAGTGAGCAAAGAATTTGTCTGGTCTCCATGGCACGCCAACAATGGAATGAGTACTGGAGACATAGAAGAGTTTCGATCAACTAAAAGTGAGAGGACAAGCTGGCAACTGTTGTTAGGGGTGAAAATTAAATAATGTTGCTAAACCAGGGAGTAGCTGTGTTTTTATTTCTTTTCCAATCATGGCTGTTCCCAACCACATGTCTGACCTGCTTCCAGGAAAAAGATCTATTTCCTATTATTTTCAGTCCCATGTTCATATGCAAATGTCTGTCAGATCTATTTCTTTTTCTGCTACACATTAGAGCATAATTGTCATACGATTGAGTAAAGCGATGAATAAATTTGTCATAAATTTGTCGTCAGATCTTCTCACAAGATACATCTGATTCTGTATTGAGGTACAGGATAAGTCAATGCATTTGAGCACAACTATGGCCTCTTGTTTCAAACTGCCCCATATGGTGCTGTTAGTTCTACAAGACACAATGTTACCATTACAAAAATATGAGTATCTTACAAACACATGAGGACGAGGCACCCACTCAGTAAGTCAAAGATCACATAAAATCAAAGAGTTATATGTTCCCAGCACGTGGGTTATTTTATAGTATCTCTCAATGACTGAACAAATGATACAATCATGGTTTGGCGTAATCAATAAAAACAAGTATGCAGTCTTGATTACTTTCATACAGAAAATGAAGACATTTTATAATTGGAACATTACTCATCTCTGTCACACCCACACAGAAGATACTGGAAACATTATACAATTGACAACAGATGTTGGATGAATGATACAATCTAAAGCAGATGTTGGACAAATGATACAACATGATACAATCTAGAGCAGATGTCTCCATCATATAGCGGACATGGCCCTTGCTGGGTAGTTCAGTTGATTTCACTAGTGGTCCACCTGCCACTTTTGAAAGAAGTCGTTCCCCTTGTTGTCGACAACAATGAATGCTGGGAAGTTCTCCACCTCAACTTTCATCACCGCTTCCATTCCTGGAAACAATGTCAGAGACTTTAATGAAACAAGTTAATATCCCTTGTGATGTTGTCTGTTGTTTTTTTTCTCAAAAAAAAACCCAAACCACTGTGTCATATTATTCAGTGCAGTGTTCATAGTGGAGATTAAAAAAATGTTTTGACAAATGGGAGGTAATCAGTTGATACATGAATGAATAAAAGGAGATAAAAAATGAATCCAGAGAGGCCTCTAAGTATGGATGTTATGAGAAATGATTTGATAAGGAATCTTATGGTAAGAGTTTTGGAGTTCAGTGAGTGAAGTCAGATATGACCTTGACCTTTCTAAAGTGTTGAGAATCATTGTACCACTGTTAAACTTCAAACAACTGTTGGCTCCTTTCTATCATCTGAATATGTCCATTGAACTCATGAAACAATTTTCTTTGAATAAATAAATATATTAGGATATTAGGAAAGTAAAGAAATTCATCTGTGACCTTAAAAAATATTTAATGTAGGGCACATTAAATTTATAATCACCCTATTTTTACACCAATTCCATTAACAGAGTTTTAACTTTTTATAGCCTAAGATCCATTATCTCAATTTTTACATTACCATGACTACTGCCAATCAATCCAACTCCATAACAATTTTTTTAAAGTGTTTAATCCTTTACTGGGTATAACTGCCAAAACCAACTGGAAAAACGTCAGAAACCGCCCGGTACTACCATCAATTGAAATCTAGCTTTTTTTTTTTTTAAATCATGAGATTTCCTGTTTATTCTGTTGTGGATGGATTCAACTAGATTTCCATACGTGTTTTCTTTGATGTGTTCGTTTTTTCAATTTATTTTGGTGAGTGTTCAAAATGGATGGTTTGGATTCTTGAAGCGATAAATTAGGCTTTTATTACTTAGTAGTTAGTTAAAAGGGGGAAAAAACTTCAAACATTTAAGACTGAGCTAAATATTTGTTGAAAAAAAATGAACACATGAAATATCCCCTCAGCTTTTACAAGGACGCAATCTAATGTGTTGGTGTTAGTCCTTTTAAATATACTCGCAGTTTTAATCTTAACATAAATTATAATTTTTTAAGGCCAGTAATGCCACAGAAGCCACCATAATAACTATTGACCAACGGTAATGCCAGTTTATGGGTTTATAATGTGTGTAGATTGTTATCATGTAGCCCAGGTAGAATAGGTGGGCATATCGTTATCATAGCAGAGGGCCAACCACTTACCCAACTCGGGAAATTCCAGCACTTCAACTTTCTTGATACAGTTCTGTGCCAGGATGGCTGCAGGACCTCCAATGGAGCCCAGGTAGAAGCCACCGTATTTCTTACACGCATCTGTCACCTGTTGTTATGATGAGGACAAAATATTCACAAAATCAGTGTTTTTTAATGGTGTACAGTTGTCAGGCCACACATGTCACAGAAAGTATTTCCGAAAGGGAATATTTTTTTAAAAAGAAAAGTATTGTTATTTGTAGGGGCGCGGTGGTCTAAGTTGTAGCGAGCTGGACTACTGAACTGCTGCAAGAACTCGAGTCGCGAGTTCGAGCCGCGGTACTGGCAAGGCCCCGGGGCATTGTGCTAACCACACAATCCCATGCTTGTTAGTGGTCAATGAAACATGTGAACGCTACTTCACTTGCTCCCTTGGACCTTCCTGGTCTGTAAGGGATATTTATTATTATTATTGTTATTTGTGCAAGCTGATCACATATATTTAATTTTAGAAAGCATAATACTTATTTTAGGAAGCTTGATAGCGAAGTCAAGAGTCTGCTCGCCTCACAAGCTGAGGGGCATGAGATCTACCCCATGTTAATTAAATCCACAATAAAAATGTTGATGAATGACGATTGCTAAATGTCCTCTGCTGACCTGGAGAGCAGATGGGCGTCGCCAAGTCTACCAAAAGTTCTAATCGAAACATTAAACCCCCTATGACCACGAGGTTATGGTACACAATTAAAAACCAATTTATTTTTAAAATCTCTAAAAAAGAGATAAACAAAAGATTTTTTATTAAAGATTTCTTTTTAAAGCTATCAGTTACCTACAAAAATGGGAAAATAAATAAGAATTTATTTAAAATCAAAGCTGCGGTTGAGCACTAAATATATAACCAAAGGATTTAAATGGAAAATATACTAACGTTAAATATGCCTTAGCTTTATTAAATTTTAAAAAATACTTCTTGCCCAATTAAACACTATTTGTTTTAAGAAACTAGAAGTTATTTTAACTTTTTTACTTTCAACCCAAGTCAGAAGACTTTTTTTTTAAAAAAGATTTTTGTTTAATTATCAGAGTCTAAATTTTTAGTCTTTAATTGCTAATCTTTAAATTTATTTTTCCAACTCTGCCATTCCCCAACCTCCAATTTGCCAAAGCCTTCCTTGCTTGGCCCAGATTTTAAGAGTAGTATGAGAGTTGCAGAAACTTTTTTTTTAATATGGAATCTTTTATTAAATAATATAATTTTAGCAATAAAAAATGTGCTTAAAAAAACGTGATAATTTTTAGTTTTTAATTGTAATCTTTTAATTCATTTTTCAAACTTTCACATCACCCAAACCCCACATTGTCTTCTTATCTAATAACACTACCACCAAAAATAACAATTCCACCATTGAGTCAGTGATGGCCCTCACCTGTTTGCTCCTGTTGCCTTTGGCCAGCATGATCATACTGCCCCCAGCTTTTTGAAACTCTTCAACATAAGAGTCCATGCGCCCGGCTGTTGTTGGGCCAAAAGAACCACTGGCATAGCCCTGGGATCAAATATAAATTTTTAATTTATTGTGATAAAATCATTCTAAATTTAATTTTAAATAACAGATAATTATCAATATTAATTATAATAACTAACCATTACATTTTGTGTAGAAATATCTTTTTTAAAAATACTTTCAATTCATGTCTTGATTATTTTGATCACTCAAATAAAAACACGCACATGTAACTGATCTTGTTTCATTCACCACCACCTCTATGTATGAGACAAATAATAATAATATAATAATATTAGTCTCAAACAGACCTCAGGTGTCTTGGCTGGACCAGCGTAGTAAACGGGGTGATCTTTGAAGTACTGCGGCAGCCCCTCCCCTTTGTCCAGCCTTTCCTTCAGCTTGGCGTGAGCAATGTCCCTGGCAACAACCAGCGTGCCGGTCAGGCTGAGGCGGGTCTTGATGGGGTACTTGTCCAGCTGTTTGAGGACCTCCTTGATACCTTTGCTGATGTTTACCTGAGAGAATCGATATTAGATTTTATTCATTTAATACAACAGGCTTCTATGCATGAAATACTTTGGTATCCGTGTATCAATTGGTGAGACCTGTACGAGAATATATGCATCTTCTGTATGGGACCCATAAAAAAAAAATCATGTTAAGCCTGGTCCCTTTTTGGACTCAGGACGTGTTAGCGCATTTTCGTATTATGTATCAGTACTTATGTTAGATATCAGCATTATGTAGTTATCAGTAATTATGTTTAGATTTTAGACATATTTTTATGAATTTTCTTGTGTAATGAATATACCTGAAAATTTTTTTATTTAAAAGTCATTTCTTTACATTTTAAAATTTTTTATTTTCTCTTTAATCTAACTACAAGTGGTTTGTGGTCACTGAAATAGGACTCATAAATGAAACATTCTAAATTGTAATCAGCTAATCGCCCAAATACTCCGTCAATTGTTGTTTGATAGATCGTGGTTGCCAATCTTGGTGAAAGTAGTTGAATGTATACTTCCAGGAGCTCTACTGCCACTACAAGAGGTCGGATCGAGTAACTGAGTGTTGATGCACAAATGGCAGGTCAGGACATACAAAAAACATATATACATAATGGGTCTAGGACTTATGGATACTGAGATCTAGGGTGATGACAGACAGACGGACGGACAAAACGGATACAATAGCGCATTTCTACTTCTCGAAAATGCGCTAAAAAAACATTGATAAATTAGAACAAATTCAAAAAAGAGCTGCCAGATTCATTACAGAAGAATATTCAAAACTGACTAGAATAACACCATTAGTTAAATCATTAAACCTCAAAACACTAGAGCAGGGTCCGCAGGTACATGGACGCGTAAAGTGTGGCCGTGAAAATATGTTTAAATTATAATTACCTGCGGCCGTCAAATATTTGCAATTTAGCAATATATTATGTAAAGTTGTAAATGAAATATTGAATATTTTTTACACTCTTAAGCACTTGTTATTGTGAAACAAATTTCAACTCCCGCAGCTGTAGCGTTAGCTGCTGTGTTTGGCGCTCATATACATTATGGCTAATGAAGGCAGGCCATGAAGTTTAGCAACCTAACATTGAAGCGCGCCTAATCCCTGTGATGCGCACATTCGATGTATTGTGTTTGCTCTGTGTAACTGTGTAACACGTCGGTCAACTTCAGTAGCTGCTATAATACACACAAATACCCAATGTAACTATCATTTCCCACAACTCACCGCTCTAATCGAGAGCCATGAAATAAGAAAAGATCATATTTGGGCTACATCCTTTTCAGGCATCCTCGAAGCGCTGATGTAAGAATTCGCAGAACGTTTTCAGGATTTCGACAAGATCTCAGAAAATATGAGACTCATTGCGTCTCCACATTTGGTTGAAACAGAGAGTGCTCCGTTGAATGTCCAAATGGAACTGATCGAACTAAAAAATAATGCGCAGCTTGTTAAAAAATTCGAGGACAAAAACGATCTACTGGAGACATGGAAAGTAGCTGTGGAGTATTCAAATCCCAAGCTTCACGAAATAGCAAGAAATACTCTAGTGATGTTTGGAAGAACTAACATGTGCGAAGCTTCATTTTCACGAATGAATTATCTCAAAAACAAATATCGAACCCGACTGGTGGGCACCAATCTGACGTCAAGAACACGACTAATGATCTCCAGCAAGTGCCCGGTCTTTGCGTACCTTTCCAAGAGCAAGGCAGCAACTAATTTCTGTGGTGGTCGAGAGGTAGCGCTCTCGACTGTCATACTGATGGTCACGAGTTCCAATCCACACGAAGGTGAGGATTTGTTCTCGGGGCCTGAGGAGTCCCCGAGTCACCCAGCTCCGAATGGGTACCTAACTAGACAATAATTAGGCGGCTGGGGTAATGCGTGGAACCCCTATAGCCGTGGCCTGTGACCGCTGCATCACTTGCCAACAGATCATCTCTCATGGTCTGTGGACGCAATTATCTTCTGCATAGAAGGAGCGTCTGTATATCTAAAATAAGAAGATACTATGGACTGCTAAGTTACATGGACAGTGTTAGTGACGCTGCATATCTCTTATTCAATTATTGTGTTCTCAGTGTACTAATGCTACTTAAAAATATCCTTATGCTGTATATACGTGTGACATGCATGATGTTTAGACACTGTTAGGTTTATATGACAAAATTCATGATAGAAATATAAGAAAATAGCAATTGAAATGTTTTTGTCTGTAATGAAGCACTGTGTTTGTCTACAATACATTATTATCATTATTATCTTACGTTGACTATTACGAGAGGTAAATTTTTAGCGCATTTTCGAGATGTCGAAATCGCTATTGCACCCGTTTTGTCCGTCCGTCCGTCCGTCTGTCATCACCCTTGATCACATCATCCATAAGTCCTAGACCCATGATGTATATATGTTTTTTGTATGCCCTGACCTGCCATTTGTGCATCAACACTCAGTTACTCGATCCGTTAAAAAACCCCGTTAAAACTACCAAAAAATATTTCGAATCGAGAGGTAACAATATCGCAGGGAACAGCCGCCATTGCCGGAAGTCGAATGCATAATTCTTCAAGCATTGAAGAGTGGTGCGAAAAGGTGCAAAAGAATTATTTGTTTTTTAAGTTGACGTCATTAGAATATGTGTAAAAGTTTAGAGAGTTTAACGTCATCATTTGTGGTGACTTGTAGTTGGATAATGAGAAAATAATATTTTTTTTTTAATGTAAAGAAATGACTTTTAAATAAAAAAATGTCAGATATATTTATTACACAAGAAAATTCATAAAAATATGTCTAAAATCTAAACACAATTACTGATAACTACATAATTCTGATATCTAACATAAGTACTGATACATAATACGAAAATGCGCTAACACGTCCTGAATTCCAATAGGTACCAGGCTTAACATGATTTTTTATAGTAATCATTTCGATTTTGAGCAAAAAAAATGTTGTGGCCGTAGGAAAAGTAATTTTTTTTATGTGGCCGTCCATGACCCAAAGGTTGTGCACCCCTAGAGGGTAGAAGAACCAAGAGTAAAGTAGTAATTATACATGAAGCAATTAATTATAATTTAGAAATACAACACAAAGATAACTTAATACAACCCTCAGATAGACATAAGGATAAAAACAGCTTTCTTATTATGTAGGCAATAACAAACACATACAAATTCTTGTTCTTCCTGTCCGTAATTGGGACGTGGAATAGGTTTCCTGAGGAAACCAGGAAAACCAACACTTTATCAACATTTTAAAGTTTAATAAAAATGCAAGACTAGACAAAAAAAAAATGGTTAAGACTAGGACGCAATAATCTTCTGTATAGAAGGAGCATCTGGAACATATTAGATAAGATGAGATAACATAAGATAAAAAATCAAATGGAAAAGACGTAAACAAGGTAAGGGTTAGCCTGACCGGACGTAACCAAACAGCGAACGTTTCGGCAAAGAGCCTTTTTCAACGAACATACAATACACAAATAAAACGAAAATAAAAATAAAAAATAAAATGAAGAAACTTAGCTGCGGTGAAATCCAAAGACTTTCTTGGATACTTTGGATTTCACCGCAGCTAAGTTTCTTCATTTTATTTTTTATTTTTATTTTCGTTTTATTTGTGTATTGTATGTTCGTTGAAAAAGGCTCTTTGCCGAAACGTTCGCTGTTTGGTTACGTCCGGGTCAGGCTAACCCTTACCTTGTTTACGTCTTTTCCATTTGATTTTTTATAAGCCTGATTGTAGTCCTACCCCTCATTTTGTTTACTAACATAAGATAAATTGGAAGACTGCAACTTACAAGTACTTACGTGATATTCTTACATTGTAATGTCAACTGTTATTTTGTAAAAATTTCTAACACCCAATGAAGACATACCTCGATAACCTCTCCACCCAGATCCTTGGTGTCCACATCTGGCAGATACTGTCCTGGGTTAGTTTCCAACTGTTCTAAGAATACCCCCTCTGATGTTATCTTACCCAGGATCTGAAACAGTTGTATGCATCGTGTAACGGGATTGTGGAGTTTATGGGGAAAAGAGGGGGAGGTGGTGGTTTGTATATTTGGATCATTAATTTATAGGGGTGTACTGGATTTTGGCTCCGGCTCTGGCTAATTCAGACATATTTACAAATCCGACTAGGGCCCAGGGAGAATTTCACTTCATAAATCCAGCGGGCCGGTAGAGCCATAATATATATCTTTATATATAATTCACGTAAACAACCATGTGCAAATGAGCAAGATGAATGACCTCACTGGGTTCAAAAGGTCACAGTGGGCAAGCAGAGTGGGAGAAAAAGAAAAAAAAAGGTGGAGGGGGGGTTGTGGGAACAATGTTTCTTGCTTTCACTTGCGTCGTTCCTTCACAGAATAACATATGATTCGTAGTGTAGTGGTTATCTCGTACGCCTTGCACGTGGAAAGTCCTGGGTTCAATTCCCAGATGAAACAATTTTAAAACAAAATTGAATGCTTTTTTTTCTGATGGTACCCATTCTTTGCGAACATGACTAACCCTAGAGTTCGAAAATCACAGTTTATGGTTGGCAAAGGATGGTAGTAAAGGGTGGGGGGCAGGTAACAACAACCGCTGCGCACGTCTCCACGTGTACTCACTTTGTTTTCATTACTTCATGCTGCTGTTTGTTTCCCTTCTCTCATCCCCCCCTTCTTTGCACTTTTTATGATGAGCAAGTCTGCGGCAAATGCTACATCATGGGTCATCTTATATATATATATATAATGGCTCCAGCGAATCCCGCCATTTCTACCAATCTGTTTCTGGCTGGATTTCACTTCATGAATCCAGCCAAATCCATATCCAGACGGATTTTAAAAATTTGAATCCTGTACATCCCTAATAATTTATGACTTAAGACAGAAAAATTAATTATGTATTGGTGTGTTTGGAGATTTATTTTGCTCTAGGATAATACGGTCAAATTCAAATCAAATTCAGTTAATTTAGGTCTGAAAAGTTTCTACTAGGTGTGCTCTCCATTTCTGAAATCTCATTGTTGTCATAAAGCCTGTTCATCCCACAGAAAGGCGACAACTCTTGAATCTCACAGAGCCTAAACACTTAATTTAGATGTTGAAAATGCCAGACCGACAGATGGGTTGTCGTAGACAAGAAGACATTTACTTCAGCAAAAGATTTATTCAAATATTAATTCAAAGAGATTTTGCATATTGTTTAAAAAAGAAGTAGTGCTCTACATACAGAAATTTACCTGCCTATCTGCTGAGCAAGAAACCCCGATACCAACAGGACAAGAGGCTCCATGTCTCGGCAGACGAACAACACGCACATCATGACAAAAGTACTTGCCACCAAACTGAGCTCCAATGCCGATCTTCTGGGTCAATTCCAAAATTTTCTTTTCCATTTCTAAATCCCTGAAAGCTCTTCCGTGTTCATTCCCTGAAAACAATATAAAGTAAATTAGTTAAACCTTGCAGGCTTTTCAAAACCGCTATACAAATGCTTGAAATGCTACAGCAATCAACTATTTCAGTTAGAGAGTTTTTAAAGTTTAAAACCAGTAATATATGCACTATAGTGCACGAAAACAAAGACAATCAGCTGCATCTATTTTTAATGAATATTTAAAAATTCAGAATATATGTTATGGCAACATGTTGGTAACATTGGTAAAGATTGCACAAGATACTCGCCAGTGGTTGCCAAGTTGTCCAGGTATTTTGTTGATGCCAGTTTGACAGTCTTTAATGTGAACTCGGCCGAGGTGCCACCGACTACGAAAGAAAGATGATATGGGGGACAGGCAGCAGTTCCTAATGTCTGCAGAGATCAAAGTTCACAGTAAGCTTTCAAGGTTTATTGACATTTTTGAATTGCTAGTAAGATCAAATTGAAACAAATCAGAATCTCTAAACTTCATTGTTTATTGAAGCTTAAAATGAATGGATTAAATTTAGTATAAATTTTTAATTGAAATTCAAAATAGAATATGGTTGACTTAAATATCTATAATATCTCTAGGTCAAAAATAAATGCAGGGAAATTGTTTCCAATTATAATTTGAGTTCTCATGGGGCTCCTGGCATATTTTTTAGTGCATCTACAGCTCATATAAAACATAGTGAAAAGTTTTAACTTTATTCCTTATAAAAAAACATTCATAGACGTTGAAACATTGGTATAAACTATATGGGGGATTTTTAAAAAAAATAAAGATAAGGTTCCTTAATCTTTGCTGGCGTATGCAGCATATTTATGTGAAGAGTGTATGAAGTTTTTGGGTGGGAAACTTATATCCCAGATAAATTTCAACTTTTTATGTTTATTGAATAGTTTTTTTCTGTGATCGCCTTGAGTCATCCAGGTGTGATTGATGATGAATAGAGAGTAAATTAGACAGAGATGCTGGTGTATACTCAGTCATTTCTGTGAGGCTACAGAGAATGACTCAGAACACAGACCAAATACATTAGCACATTGGGGGCCAGTTTGGGATGACCCAGCCTAAGCACATCACAAAGGAAGGCCAGTCAAACAATGCCCTAAAACCTTTGGTCTGTAACAGCCAGCATAATCTAATGTACTGCCTATCTCCTCAGTGAGAGCCCATCTAATTTCCATCTAAAATCTGCCTATATCCTACAACAGTCTAAAACTATAGTACAGTCAATATAATAACCATTAAAGGCCAATCCATCACCAGTGGAGCATTCCAAAGTCAACAGAGACTAGACAAAGTCAGCAGTAAGGAAGTGTTTGTGTTCACTGTGCCAACTCACGTAGTAGTATTATTAAGAGCGCTATTAACTCAATAGCTCCTGAAGCGCTACTTCTGTATTTATTTCATATTCCGGACAAAAGAGAAGCAACTTCCATAAGCTTTTAATTGCATAAGAAAAATGCTTTTCTTTTCTAAAGTTATTCGTTCATCTTAAAAAATAAAATGATTAATGTATCAAGAAATGAATTAAGTTTAATAATAATAATAATATAACATGCACTGCGAAGTAATGATGATTAAAGACCGATAACGGGATTTTTGACACCTTGAGTGAATAAATAGTCAATAAAGATGTGTCAAACTAATATACACAATGGATCAAAAGTGAAACAAGCTAAAAACATCCGGTAATTTTTATTAAAATCTCATAGAAACACCCAATAGCTGGAAGTCTAGAGGAAAGAAAGATTTTGATGCTTTTTTTTAAACTAAAAATGCGAGAGAGCTTCCAAGTGAACAGACGCATTTGGACACATGCATATGAACCCCTATAAAGACGCATTTAGTGGCATCAGGAGCTAATAAGTCAATTGTTTATTTCGTTACTGACAGATGATAATAATCTGTTATTGTTAGAATTTGAAGTATTGAAAATATGAAATACTTTGGTCAATAAGTTT
Source organism: Radix auricularia (assembly GCA_002072015.1). Classification (NCBI taxonomy): domain Eukaryota; kingdom Metazoa; phylum Mollusca; class Gastropoda; family Lymnaeidae; genus Radix; species Radix auricularia. The sequence continues at coordinate 398,412 of MUZC01000414.1, read as the reverse complement.
CTAAATTTTGAATATAAAATTTGTCTGATCATTTATAACTTTGAGTGAGCAATACTATTGTAAATGTTTAGGTATTTACATGTAGAGATACTTGGAAGAAATCATTATACTCCTTTTATTTATAACAGACGGGCACAAAGGAATGAGAGACCACATTCCTACCTTGATCTTTTCATTGACGAAAGCCAACAGTTTATCAGGATTCAGTAAAGCTTTTGTCTGTTGGTAAAGGAAAGTCTTGTTGGCTGAGCCTCCACCTGCAAACGTAATTATTGAAACCTTTAGCTAAAATTATTATTAATATAAATGTAGTGGGGAAACAAGACTAATTATTAGCTCATGCTAATAACTAGTTCTGTTATGAAAGACTAAGTTCTCTATTACTTACAACAACACTTATATGAAGTGAGAAAAAAGACTAAATATTAGCTCAGACTAATTACTAGTTTTGTTATGAAAGACTAAGTTCCCAGTTACTTACAACAACACTTTATTTAAGAAAATGAAAATCTCATTAAAGGCTTCCAGCCCTGTTACACTACAATATCTTTGTAAATTTGTTTTTTTCTATTTTAAGAAAACTGGTGGAATGAACTTTTGTGAACTTTATCTTGTGTAATGGAATCATCAGATCAATGACTTACAGTAGTATTTATAACTTTTACAGCCACATGGTATTAAAAGAGAAAGCATGGCCTGTTTAGTTTACCTGAATTGTGACTTACAATATTTAATAGATGTAATTCAAAGTACCTTTAGCAATAAAAAGAAAGTCATACTGATTGGATCCCGTAGCGTAAATCTCAATTTGAGCAGGTAAATTTGTTCTTGTGTTCACTTCTGTATACATGTCTAGTGGAGCGACCTGAAGTATAAAAAAATTTAAAAGATTATCTTTAAAAACATCCTATGTCAAACAAAATGTATTCTTTTTTTTTAAGAGTGGCAAAATATATTTTAATGAAAAAAAAAAAGAACAAGACATCATACTATTAAACTAAACATAACATAGGAAGCAGATCATTCAACTTTACTTACAGAAATTTTAATTTAAAAATTTTAAAATTTTAGTAATGTAAAATTAAAGTAGAGACCTGACCTGAGAATAGCGCAGATTTTTCTTAGTGTAAGTATTATAAATGCCCCTGGCAATAGCCTCCATGTCATTTCCTGTGGTCCAAACATACTGGCCTTTTTTCCCTAGATTATTTAGACAAATAAGGAGATGTGTGTAACTGCTATTTTATTTCTTACAGCTTGTCAAAATTCCATCTACATCTCTGAAGACAGCAAAATAAAAGTTCAGAAGTTTCTACTGATAGAAATAGAGTAATTCTTAAACAAATAAATTTTTTTTTAAAATTTCACTATCATATTAATGCATATGTATGTATCAACAAACAAAATGGGTCAAATCAGATAAGTCATACCCAAAAGGGATATATAACAATTAATTCTGCGTTCTCTCACCTTATATTTTATGTAAAAGAGTGTGCTCACTTGGTTTGTTTATGCAATTATACATTAAATCAGCCTATCTATTTACAGAAAATACTAAATTAAATTTTTTAAAGGGGGCACGCCTCGCTAAAAAATTTTAAAGATGGTACTACATCATTTGTGGACATTTTAAAAATGACCGATGAAATTTATGCACATGTTAGTTACATTAGCTACACACGCTTTTTCCAGCTAATTTCAAATATTCTCTCCAGTGCCCTGACATCACAGTAAGTTAAATGCTTTTAAAAGTTTTGAATGTGAAGAAATACAGGATTTACATAAAAGTGATTAAAAAGTGTTTCATTCCCATTTGATGTGTTTTTAAATGTGATTAATACGCTCTCATTCTCGTGATTCTGAAACTTGAAAGGTAAGTTGAAATAATTTCAAATTTATTTCTATTCTGATTTTACAGATTTTATTAACTGAAATTTCATATAAAGTATAGTTTTGGTCTACCATAGTTTTTTTAACAATTTTTTAATTAAATATTTTTGTCCCTTTTTTATTTCCTTGGTAAATAGTTAAAATTAGGGCTGTGGAAATTAAAGATTAATTTCTCAATAAATCATTAATCGACCCATCACTTACAAATTATTGAAATTCAAAAAGTAAAAAAATAATAATAAAAAATAGCGGCCGATAAATAATAAATTTCAAGACAATTACACAAACATATTGGTTTTAAACTATTGACTGACGGGAATTTCCAAACGTTGATAAAGTTTGCCTACCCTACAACAATGGTTCTAACACTTCGACTACTTATCAAACCAAGTAAAAAGCGTATTAAGCTAATGGCAAAGACAGAAAATGTGGCAGCTCTTCTGGTGAATTACTGTGTAACAAAATGAAGATGAAAGTACCGGAATCCATTGACCCTCTACAATGGTGGAAACTTATTGAACACCGATATCCGATAATATCCTGCCTTGCCAAGACCCCTTTATGCATACCAGTTACCTCAGTTCCATGTGAAAGATTGTTCAGCTCGGCTGGTTATATTGTCAATTAGACCCGTTCATCACTTGAATCAAATAATGTCAACATACTTGTCTTTTTGCGTAGTTGGTTAAAAGATGACATACAAAGGAGACATTCCAGTGTTCATTTAGATTTTCAACAATAATGTTTAATAAGTGCTACTTATGACATCATTCACAAAAACCCAGAGTATCTAACCCATAAAAATCCTCTAGTAAAACTAGTCAATATAATGTCCATGTGACCAGGGGCGGATTAAGACTGCACGGGGCCCCGGGCTGCAATCAAACGGGGGCCCTATCCAGCCAGCATTCTTAAAATAAAATGATTGTTAACAGCTAATATAAAAACTGTAACTAAATTTTAATAATGAAAAAAAAAAAACGAACACGAAGAAATAACTGTTTGATGTGTTCGCGGTAGTTATAATTGAGTGTGAAAAGAAAAAATCATGTTAAGCCTGGTACCTATTGGAATTCAGGACGTGTTAGCGCATTTTCGTATTATGTATCAGTACTTATGTTAGATATCAGAATTATGTAGTTATCAGTAATTGTGTTTAGATTTTAGACATATTTTTGTGAATTTTCTTGTGTAATGAATATACCTGACATTTTTTTATTTAAAAGTCATTTCTTTACATTTTAAAAAAAAAATTATTTTCTCTTTAATCCAACTACAAGTCACCACAAATGATGACGTAAAACTCTCTAAACTTTTACACATATTCTAATGACGTCAACTAAAAAAAAACAACTAATTATTTTGCACCCTTTCGCACCACTCTTCAATGCTTGAAGAATTGTGCATTCGACTTCCGGCAATGGCGGCCGTTCCCTGCGCTAGTGTTACCTCTCGATTCGAAATATTTTTTGGTAGTTTTAACGGGGTTTTTAAACGGATCGAGTAACTGAGTGTTGATGCACAAATGGCAGGTCAGGACATACAAAAAACATATATACATCATGGGTCTAGGACTTATGGATGCTGTGATCAAGGGTGATGACAGATGGACGGACGGACAAAACGGGTGCAATAGCGATTTCGACATCTCGAAAATGCGCTAAAAAAATATTTGCCCTTGCTGGGAATAGAACCCGACACCGGTGACACCACGAGCATGTGCTATCTCCACACAGCCAGCGGAACTTCTCGAAAAAGGGAAATTTAAAATATATAAACTATATTTTATATCATGCGAAGTGAATCAATTAAAGTTTTTCGATTATTAGGTACTATCAATACTATCATGTCTGAACGCGATAAGTTGTATAGATAGTATTTATTAATTTATTATATCTTCAAGGGTTCGTGCAAACTTTTGTACACTTTTATTATAAAATATAAAAAGTTTGGGGGCCCCTAAACCGTCGGGGGCCCGTGGCTTTAGCCCGTTCATCCCCCCCCTTAATCCGCCATAGCATGTGACAATAACGCCTTAAATAGAAACAAACCCCGAAAATCACCTTTTAAAACTAACCCATGCAAATAGCTGTTCCAGTGTCTTGACAACCAGGTAGAATCATGCCAGCGGCCACATTAGCATTCTTCAACAACTCAAGGGCAACAAAACGGTCATTTGATGATGCTTCTGGATCTTTCAGAATTTTTGCCAGTTGCTGAAATCAATTCAAAATGATGTTAAAAGTTTAATTTTTTACTTACTAATAGTTTTTGATAATTTATTTCAAACATTTTAAAAATAAAATCTAAAATTTCAATTGAAAATTAGCTAATATGGATAATTACCTGCAAATGAGCTGGCCTTAGCAAATGAGCTATGTCAATCATAGCATTTTCTGAAATGAGTGTCAGTGCCTCTGGTTCCACTTGTAAGACTGTTTTTCCCTTGACATCAAACGTTGACACAAAGTCACCTTTCAGCAATAACAAAATCAGTATCTCAAATTTCCTAACTCAAATAGTTTTTATTGTTTTGTTGTAGTAGTTGTAACTAAGCAATTAACTCAATTTCTTAAATTTTAAACTTAGTACTAAGCAACTGGTAATACTTATGGAGGAATTAATTAAATATTGCAAACTTGTTAGAAAGTATAAATTGATTAGTCTATATCAGTGGTTCCCAAACGTTTTTGACCCATGGACCCCTTTTACAGTCAAAATTTGCCCACGGACCCCCAAGTGAAAAAAACTGCATACATGCATAGTACAAAAAATAACAAATCCAAAAAAGCAACATTTTGATGAAGAAGTATTAATATAACTTTATATTAAAATTTAAAATTAATTAATGACCCAGATGAACATGATTAGAATTTTTATGAGTCATGAGTGTATGTGTGTCCAAATCAATTTTTGTGAGTGCTTGTGAGTGAGAGTGAGTGAGTGATATGACATTAAATCTTTACTCTACCAAAAAGGAAGACGGGAATTTATCAGTCAACTTCTGTACAATAACCCTGAATGCAGAATATGTAATTGGGATCTGTTTTTGTTATCAATATTTTTTAGATCCTTGTTCAAACATTGGTTTAAGTTCCTGATTTCTAGATAATTCAATAAGCTGCTCCCCTATTAGTTTGGGATCTGAGTTTGTCCACACGCAAAGCGTTCAACACCCAGTCGAGAATATCCAAGTGAAGAATGTCTTCAATTCTTTGGTTCAGACAGAATGAAGGTTGCGTTAAGTGTTAACAGTAAGCAAGAAAGTCTTCATCTCTGCTTTGCAAATTTCAAAAGACTTAGAAACAGAACATTTTCCTCTTCCCGAAACTGAAGTTTTGCAACAAACGCAGATATTATGCTTTTTGTTTTGATTAATTGTAATTGGTTATCTTCATGTTCAAATGAGTTTTGTTAAATTCGGCAAACACTCATAAAAGGATATATAATATTTTTTAGTTAATTGTGAAACAAATCTTTATCTTTGCTTCAAGGAATTTCAACACTGAATCAAAGAGAATATAACATTGATTTAAATAAGCACCTTTCGATAACCAACGTATTTCTGTGTGAATAAGTATACGATTATAGTCTTCATCATTGTCCCCAATTATTACAATGTTGAGCAAATAGTCTCTCATTGAAGACATAACTTTTGATTTTATTAACTGTTCTAATGTCATAATGCAAACTTTTATTTAGATATTTTTGCTAATAAATGATGTCGATTAATGATACAATGTACTGAAAATACATTTGTTACAGCTTGTTTTAGACATGCCTTAAAGTCAAGGGAATAGCTTTAACTTCAGAAAATCTTTTTAATTCAGTAAATAATGTTTCACCTTTCGTGTCTGTATCAAAACATTTAACCATAATTCAAATATTTAACAACACTGTATTTTGTGCATTTTTTCTTCGGCCTACTCATTGTCATTTCTCTTGTAACAAACCACTGTAAATAATTATTAACTTTTTCAATGGATAGCTGCATTAAAGCCCTTTTGAATAAAATATTTGTTGACATTTTAGATACATATAATTTCCTGAAACATTGAAAAATACCTAACGTTGCAACCCTAGTTGATTCACATTAAAAAATAGCATTTTTCTGACCTACGTAAAGGAATTCTGCATTTTCTCCACATCAAATTTGAGCTTTCAAAAACCAACTATTTTGATTGGTCATAGCTGTGGAAATTACCTCAGTTAGACTTTCTTTTCGAGGTAAAACAACATTGTATTCCATGTCTAATAACACATATCATGGATATATTAGTAGAAAAAGCATTCAGATACTATTTCATTAATTTTTATTTATTTAAATTATCTTATAATAAAAATGGATCACAATTTTATTATTTTATATTAAACCTTGCGCAGACCCCCTGACGGTGTTCAGAAACCCCCAAAACAATTTACACTTTACAAGGACTCCTGAAGGGAACACTTTGGGAACCACTAGTCTATACTGATCTTTAAGCTTTCATATATATTTTTAATAATCATTTTATAGAACATTATTATTTTTCACAATTTCATACCTGTCACTTTTCTGTATTTCACATCATGTTTACTTTGCTGTTCCAAAATGTCTTGAAAATAAAATGGCTTTACATCTGTTGCAGTTGCCATGGCAACATTGGGGATTGTTTTTCGAAAATGATTGTTCAGGAGCTGTGCTGCCCCAGAAAACCATATTCTTCCTTTTCCTAAATGTGCCATCTGAAATAAACATATTACGGTACATTTTTATTTCACAAACATATTAAAATTTTGTTGCATATCACAGCCAATCATGTCAATATATAATTGTATTGTATAACTATAACCTAGAGACTAAAAGACACTTAAAGAAAAAAAAAATTTAATGAACCAAACTCTGATACTCTGTTTCATTATAATTTCACATTATTTTACCAGGTTTTTATTTAATTGCTTTTGTTCCTGTTTGTCTGTTCGCAAAATTTCAAATTTTGCAACGTAAAATTAAACCACTTCTGATGGTCCTAGAGAAAAATCAAAATTTTACCACAGATAGATCTTTGATGACAATACATTGTATCAAAATTTCAGATCGATCGAATGTACAGTTATTAAATTAATGCATTTTTTTAGTTTATCTCTATTTGGCATATGTCTGCTTGTTGACATCCACGTGCCACCGGAGGTCACCCGTGACCACATTCCTGTGGTATTAAAACATTGGGCGGGCACTTATGAGGTGTTTGGTATAAAAAATAAATAGAGGTAAAACAAGATTTTTAAAAAACACTTTTTTTAAGTGGACTAAAAAGAAGAAAATAATTTTTTTATTTTCTTCTCTTTAGTCCACCTATAAAAATATGTTGGGTTTTTTTTTATTTACCTCAATTTATTTATTTGTTATTACTATTACTGACTTCAAGTAGCATTCAATGACGGCATTCTGTCTGAATGATTCCATGGTTAGATATGGCCATTAATTATTATATAATATTACTATTTCAATAAATAATATTATATAATAATATTATATTCAATATATTGATGTTTAATATTTAAATAATTTAACATCAAGACCAAATTGAAATGTATTCAAGTAATAATATTGACAATATTCAATATATTTATAGTTAATTATTAATATTCATAGTTCAAAATAGTTGCTTGTTTGTACTTTTTTTTTATATTTTTATTTTTAAAATTATTTTTCCTTTACAAAATTTCATTTGCCTGGTCTATTTTTAAAATATGGTTTGTGTGATATCCATTTTTAAACTCCAAAAGAAAAAAATTTACAATGAAAGATGGCAAAATGTAACAAAGTTTTTATATGCTGATTATCATAAACATCAAAATGTAACTGCTGAAGTTTAAATTTACAGTTTTTTTACAGATTGGAGGCTCAACTCTTTACAATTGTTAGAAAATTTATTTGGTAATTATTCTCTTACACGTGGTCTAAATTAAAACATTGTGAATAAATTTCTTGTTTGTACTAAGTACTATGGCTTAGTTTTATTTTTTTTAAATTTTTATAATTCTTATACTTATGAAGCGTCTGAATGGAATGGTTTCCAGTGACAAGTCTGCACATGGTACATTTTATTTCTTCACACTAAACAAATCATTTTACATTCTTGCGATTGTGCGCGAATAGTTGCTTGAGACTTGAGGATTTTCATTTATGGTATACTAAATTTTAATACTTGGCATCGCCATCACTTACACTAGTATAGTATAGCAAAATCTGCCGAAATATTTATAGTCTGTAGACCAATATTAAATCTACTAAACTAATTTATTTAAATGAATTTAGAATAAATACACACACAAATGAGCCCAGATCTATTAATGTCGTATTATAATATATATGCGTATACAATACAAAGAAGAGTTTGTTAAGATATTATAGCAACAGTAAAAGCGAATTATGTCGACCGTGACGTCACGGTCATGGCAGCCTTCTTTGTTGTTATAGCACGTCCTTTAAAAAGCTTTAAAATTAAAATTCTATAGCTATACCTAACCCAAACCCTAAAACCTTCCATTTTTTATAATCCTTTTAGAATTTATAGGACTCTCTTTGTCCAGCAACAGGTAGCGTCATGACGTCACAGTCGACATATTTCGCTTCAGCCATAGCAACTTAATTCTTTTCTACTGTAAAGAGTGACTAAGACTAGTTGTAGAAGAGGTTTCGTGGCTAGCGTTTTACGACATCCCGTCGAGTCAACTGCTGTTACAATATGTCGTAGTAGCAGTTTCCTGGCTAGCGCTACAACATGTCGTAAAGCTAGCAACATCCTGTTGAATCGTCTGCTGCTACGACAATTGTGTGGTAACGCTAGCAACATCATGCCAGATCGTCTGCTGTTATATTGTCGTAACACTAGTAACATCCATGCCATCAAATTCATATAGTATTAACTTATTGCAGAGTATAGTCTGAGTATAGTCTCAGTATAGACTAAGACTACTGTGGGACGTGGTGGTCGAGGGGTAGCGCTCTCGACTGTCATACCGATGGTCACGGGTTCGAATCCACACGAAGGTGAAGTTTTGTTCTCGCGGCCTGAGGAGTCCCCGAGTCACCCAGCTCCGAATGGGTACCTAACTAGACAATAGTTAGGCGGCTGGGGTAATGCGTGGAACCCCTATAGCCGTGGCCTGTGACCGCTGCATCACTTGCCAACAGATCATCTCTCATGGTCTGTGGACGCAATTATCTTCTGCATAGAAGGAGCGTCTGTATATCTAAGCTTAGCTAAGCTAGAAGGATAAGATACTACTAATATTATTAATTATTATATTATAGTTTAGTTATAGTAAGTTATAGTATTATAGTATATTAGTATTAGTATTAGTATAGAGTAGAGTATAGACTGTATAGAGTATAGAGTATAGGAGTCAGAGTGTATACTGAATACTGTATAGTTCTTAAATCTTAGACTTAGTTATAGTATAGTCATAGTTATAAGTATAAGCAAAAAATAATTATAATAAACAATAAATGTTAAGAAATATTTTCAATTTAGTCTTCCTTTTATACTAAATATTATTCTTTAATGCTTCACTCTGCAATTGAAAAGTAAATAATCTGTAAACATAGTATTTGTATGCCGACCTTGCAGACAACTTTTGCAGACAAAAATAAATAAGATGTCAAAGGTTAAGTTCAAGGTTTTTTTTTAGTTGTTTCAAAAGGAAATTGCTGCGAAAAAATGCATTTCTAAGCCAAATGAAAAATAAAAAAAAAAACACAAAAATTTGGTAATGTTTAAGTTTTTAAATTTAACTTTGTTGTTTCTAGTTTGGTTGCTTTATGTCATTTATGTGTTTGTTTATAAATATATTAAAAATATATTAAAAATTATGTTATTCTTTAATAATTGTTAGTAAAAGTTTTTTAAAAACACTGAAATTTACGCATTGTATTATGTATACAAGTTTAATAGAGCCCTTTATGTTATTAGTATTATGTTATTTAGGTTAGTTAACTATTACATGTGGTTGTTGCTAGGGCCTAGAACTCAATTTAAACTCATAACAAGATTTTTTCAATAAAAGTTCAGATAATTTAAGAACATTGATATCCAAAAATTACAATGTTCAGCGACGTTTTTATTTTTATGAAAGTAAGATGAGTTAAGTTATTGGCCAGCACTTAGTGGTATTACCCAAACAAACCCAGTTTCTACTACTAGTCAGAGTTAATATCAGTATCAGGTAGTAAATTGAAGTTATTTAAGCCTTTGTTTTAAATATCGAAATCTTTTGAAAAGTGTTAAAACTACCTAACCGTGGACAATAAATTCATTTGGCTTATCTGGCATATATATTTTGCCAGATTACCCACACACGCCTTACTACGGCTGGCTGAATTAGTTCTAACCCTCAACTCGTTTGAGTTCAATGGCCAGTTCTTTGACCAAATCAGTGGGGTCGCTATGGGGACAAAAATGGGACCAAGCTATGCTTGTTTGTTTATGGGCCACTTTGAACACAGAGTGGAACAGGAATACACTGGTCGCCTCCCTGACTTCTACAAGAGGTACATAGATGACGGTATCGGGGTGACTAATATGGAGAGAAGTGAACTGGACACTTTTATTAACTTTGTTGACTCCTTCCACCCATCCATTAGGTTCACCTACCAAATTTCTGAACTCTCTGTCAATTTCCTTGACATCACTGTAACTCTCCAGAAAAACTGCCTCCTCACTTCGGCCTACTTCAAACACACAGACAGCCACTGTTATCTTCTCTACCCTTCTTCTCATCCCAAAACTTGTAAGGACTCCTTTCCCTTTTCTCAACTTCTTCGACTCCGTAGACTGTGACAATCTCAGGAGGACTTTTGGGAAAAGGCTTTGGAAATGGTGGAGTTTTTTAGACAAAGGTCACATCCTGAAGCCACACTTCAACATGCGCTTCAGCGGGTCAAAAACTTCACTCGTGCCGACGCCTTTTTACCACGCACCCGTGATACCAACCAAAGGAGCAAGCTGGTTCTTACTTACCATCCACACAACATCAAAGCCAAAGAAATATTCATGAAGAACCGAGCTATCCTCCTTGCGGACCCTGAGACGAACAACATATTCTCCACCCCACCCCTAATTGTATTTAGGAGGGACAGAAACCTACGTGATCTTCTGGTTCGCTCTCGCCTCCCCACATCACCCAACCATCTGGGTACTATACCATGCGGCCGACTTCGGTGTAAGACATGTCCTTTTGTTGTGCAAGCCGAACAGATAAACTTCCCTAAGGGGCTATTTATGATTAAGGATGGTTTCACCTGCGCTAGCCGCAACGTTGTCTACACCATTGTGTGTAAGCGCTGTCCTTTGAAATACATAGGAGAGACGGGACGATCTTTGTCGTGCCGAATGTCTGAACATATTAGGGCGATTACACAAGATAAACAGTGTCCCGTCTCCCGTCACTTCAATGGACGCGACCATATGGGTGTCAAGGACCTGGCAGTCACTGCTATTGTCTCGTGCACAAACACACACACGAGAGTCCAGATTGAAAACAGATTAATAGAAAATCACGGTACACTCGCCCCACATGGGATGAATGTTGTCTTTTCTTTGACCACCTAGGCGTTTACCCCGCCCACTCTCTGCTTTCCTATATAAATTAGCTCTGTTATCTCTCAGTTTCACTTTTTTGGATACTTTGGATTTCACCGCAGCTAAGTTCCTTCATTTTTTTTTCGTTTTATTTGTGTATTGTATGTTCGTTGATAAAGGCTCTTTGCCGAAACGTTCGCTGTTTTGTTACGTCCGGTCAGGGTAACCCTTACCTTGTTTACGTCTTTTCCAGATTACTTTGCATACGACGTGGTATGCTCAATTAAATTTTCTTATTTTAAACCTGTCACAAAAAGAAACAAAGCAAATTAAATCGCTACGTAAAAGTCAGCGTGCAACAGGTGGAGGGGATAAGACCATACGAAATATGGTCGGATCATTGAGCATTAATTTAATTGTGGACATTTTAGAATTATCTCGTTTTAAAAAAATGCAATCTGATTTTCAGTAAAATCCAGTGCAAACCTTCTGGATTGTCATATTGTAGTTCAAATTGAATCACTTATTACTTTCTAATTTAAATAAATAGCTCACTTTAAAAAATGTATTGTTTTGTTTCTATTTTTTTTAAGTTAACATGCTTTATAATTTTCATTTAGTATACGACATAATTGAAATTAAAACTGGCAAGAAGTATGCCAGATAAACAAATGCATTATTATCATCATTATGATAAAAATTAGCGTATTTAGCGCAGCATTACATGAACTACGTGTTAGTTAGTTTTTTTTTTTGTTTTTTTTTAAATTAAAACCAACATTTATTTATTAAAAAGTAACTACATTTAGACGAAAATATGCACCTGCGCTGTAAATTTTTAAATAATCATTTGCATATTTCTAATATATTTGAGTTCAATTCATTTTTTAAAAAATACTATAATGTTCAATTACGTTTTTGAGGCAATTGATAGTGCTTTAAAAGAATTTTAAAATAATAAAATTTATTTAAAAGGAAAAGTATCTTATTTCTCTGTTTCTTAGTGTGTCAAATTTTACAAATGAAAAAACAAACACCAGATAATATGATTAATTGTAGGCTAACTACTAACGTTGCTACATCAGGAAACTGTAGGCCCCTACCAAAGGTTCCCAGACAATAAGAGACGATCGCAGGAGACTTACTGAAAAGTATTTATGTTGTGATCATTGGCTAAAACAAGAGACAAGGAGAATCTTTTTTTTTTTTTTTTTCTTAAAAAAAAAAATTGGGGGCCCTCCATAAAGTACGTCACGCTCGAGAGGGGGAGGGAGTGTAAGAAAGTGTGAGAGTTAGGGAGACGGGGGACGGGCAGGGGGGAGTTTAAACTGGTTTTAAAAAGCTTGAAGTACTTTATGGATGGCCCCTTGCCAGGGTTGCCAACCGTCCGTAAATTCTACGGACAGTCCGTAAAGATTTGTCGTAAAAATTTCCAGTCGTAAAATCCCGTAAAAAAGTAATAAGTCCGTAAAAAAATTGACAATCTCAACGTTTAAAAAAATCAGTAAATTGTGTTTGTGATATCTATTTTCTTAATTCAAATTTTAATTTTTAAAATTGTTTTAGTGGCATTCCGCGCTCTGTTAATAACTGTAAGCGCTTTCTGGACAGCAAGGCTCGCGCGGCGAGACGCATCGCGGCAAAATAGATTTGTTTAGTAGATAGATCGTTAGTTGTACGTCACAATTACGCATAAATTATGACCACATGAATGTAAAAATAGTTTTTTTTTTTTTTTTTTTAAGGGCGGAAAAGATAAATAGGCCTACAAGCGAAGGCGATAGTGGCACTATATAGCCGCAGTGAAAACTGTGAAACAAACGAAAACGAATGTGCTATTTTCAACCTACATGGATTACAAATGGCGCATTTAAGGACTGGATATCAACGGACAATGATTCCAAATATATCGCTGTAGGTACGTGCTGTAGAAAGATATTTAGCGTTGCATCTCGTGGTGTACGAGACGTTCGCAGCCACGGCAGAAGCGCAAAACATATTCAGGCTTCCACATGGAACATCAGAAGTTGAACGCGTTTTTTATGCTGTTAGTTTATTTTTAAAAAAAAATAATAAAAACTTGAGAAACAAATTGTCTACTCCAATGTTGGAAACTTTACTGACTGTGTGAAATAGACCGGGAAAAATTACTCCCATAATGATCGACAGTGTAAATGTATGATCATAAGCAGGAGGAATTAAACACTGTCAATGATGATGAATGTCATACAATAAACTAACTTTGTAAAATATGATACATGCTCATATGGAGACGTTACATTTTTAGCTACAATGCTTGGATTATGCTTCATATTCGTTAATTTTGAGGTAACCATTTTATGTTAAATGAGTCCGTAAAAAAAATTGTTTGTCTGTAAATTTTGTTGAAAATTCGTATATTTGTCAGTAAATTTTATTTTATTGAGTTGGCAACCCTGCCCCTTGCTTATTTCAAATGGTACCTTGGAGTTTAAGTTACAAATTCTGTAAGTGTAAGGTTGTTAGCAAATACCACCTATTGCTGGGAACATTTAAAAAATGTATTCCTTTCCAAGCATTTTGCTTCGTTAAAAGAACTTCTACCCACCCCAGTGCCATGGCAAGGGTCACTTTGCTTCATATGAATATGGTCATAACTTGGGAATTCTTGCAAATATGGTATTGGGAACATCAAACCCTTGTTCTTTGTTGACTAGAAATCATGCAGCATTCTGTGATACAAAGCCTTTCATTAACCCAGGTTAGGTTAAGACTGCCAAGGTTCATAACAGAAATTGATTTGTTTTCCAAATCTTGTTATTTATACAGTTAATATGCTGAGGGATGGAGATGGATTGGCCATACCCTCAGAAAGTCTACATCCAACATTGTGAGACAAGCCCTCACTTGGAACCCCCAGGGCAAGAGCAAAAGAGGTCAAAACGAAGTGACCTGGAGAAGAGAATTGGAGACAGACTCCAAAAAGAGTGGGCACAGCTGGAGACAGTTAGGGAGATTGGCACAGGACCGAGATGCCTGGAGAGTCTTTGTTCCTGGCCTATGCCCCAGATGGGACGACAGGCAATGATGATGAATATTCTGAGGAAGGCTAACATGTCTTAAACTTAAACAATCAAAGGAATATATATATAAGTATAGGATGCAATAATCTTCTGTATAGGAGGGTCTGTAACAGATAAGTTTGTGTGAGGCTTCTTATTGATTGGTTACAAATGAGGTAATGATTCCAAGATTAATAACACAAGAGTTTGACAGTCAGAAACCCCCCCCCCCCCCCACAAAAAATGAAAAAGAAAGACCATGATTAAACCATAACCAATTTATTTAGTGTTTTCTTTTCTTTTAACTGTCAAAGATTTCTTATTTACTTTATTAAACAACAAATTTGCCTATGCATTCCACAACACAGATAGGCCTACATATATATACCAAAACACACACATATATCAAAACACACTTATACATACCCAAAACAACAGAGCAGTGGTAGTCATATCACAAATAGGCCTCAACAAAAATTGTCATGGGCCTTTGTACAGTGGTGCCCCAAAAAAATAATAAAATAAGTGAAATTTTTTTTAAGGAATGGGGCCAAATTTATCAAATATTTTTTTAATGAATAGCGTCTTTCTCAAATGCTTCTATAAATATGATATTGTACTAGAAAACTTGGTTCATATGTGATGTTTGAATAGATATTGGAACAATTACACATGGGATAAATACCTCAACATTTACAAACTGGCAATGTTCAACTATTTATTTAAATATTAAACAAAGTCTTCTATTGCACTAACATGACTCTAGTAAAAAATTCATTAAAACAACCAACAACTAAACTAAAATGCTTTTTTCTCTTTCAAATGAAAATCAATATTTGGAGCTCAAAAAATCTCCAGATTTAATCATTATGAAGTCATTCCCAAGAAAATTAACACAGGCAGTTGTAATATAGGAAGAAATTATATTTGGAAAAATGTCTCCTGTCATAAATAAAATAAAGTAATATTTTAAAATATAAATAAAATAGTTTTTTTTTTTTTTTAAATCTTAAGCACAATGAAATGTCTCAAAAAAATTAATCAACCTTTTTCTAAAGTGTAAGAGAAATACAGGAAGAACTGCATAAGGTTATGGCAGTTAAGAAACATACAAAAGGTAGAGAAATAGGATGATAAGGGACAACAAGTGTAAGCGTAGGCAGTATTCTAAAATTAGTGCTATGGAAACTTTTTCATCACTGGTGAACTAGCTGGCATATTATGTTGTGGAGATGCAAACATGGCATTTCATCTAAAGAGTCTACAATATCAAGTAGTATTTATCCTAAATTCTTACACTAGTTGTAAGCAGTCACGTCGTTAATTCTCTTTCAAGACACACACAGAAACAAAAGGAAACAATAGTAAACCAGACAACATAAGTGATAACATCACAAACATTGCATGTCTCCATGAAATAATCATTTTATCTTGTAATGGGAAGCCTTACATTTTTTTTGTACAGTTCTATTTTTATGGAGCTAATTTATATTTCTTTGAAAATAATTAAGAAATTATTTTTTAGCTTAATCAAAACAATATAAAAATAGCATTCACTTTAATTTTCCTCTTTTATACCAAATTCTTCCTTTCCAACAATTCAGGCAGACCACTTATGCAACTTTTGCCAACCAGTCTTGAAGCTCATTTAAGTCTGAGCCGCCAGAGTTCTTGTCCTTGCCAAGGGCGCTGCATTCTGCAAACTCAATCTTGAGAGGCTTGAGGTCAGCAAAGTCGAAGTCCTTGTCTCTCTTCCCTAGAAACGAGTTGTTGTTGCCAGTGTCTCCCACGCCCTTGAGAGCTGCGGACTGGGTGATCCTCAGAGTGTTCCTGCATTGAAATTGTTTCAAACAACATTAATTAGTGATACAGGGTCCATGATATCATGTGAATGTGAATAGTTTGGGACTCAGTGGTACCAATACATGAAAATAATTGATATATAATATATATATATATATAATTAATAATTTATATAGCACTGTACCCCAGTAAGAAAGTGGGCTCACAGCATTTTACTTAAAAGTTAATAACATACATATAAGTATTAAATAAACATTTATATCCTAAAAACCACATAAATGACAGTAAGGTACACATATGCTAAGTTTATCATTAGAAGAAATGTTGTTTAATCCACTTTGAAACGAAAGTTTGAATAGATGAAGATTTGTCTTCAGTGCAGTCTTTAAGTTAAGGCCTTAGTATTTGGAATACTGCGAATGTGCAATGGTAGAGAATTTCATTGTTTGGCGGCACAAAAAAAGAGACAGACCTTTCGCCAAATGTTTCAGTGCGTGTCTGAGGAACAGAGAGAATACGTGTGTCTGCAGAAGTGCGTTGCTGACGAGTGGTTGAGTAGACAGAGAGATGTTCAGTAAGATAGGAAGGGCAAGAGTCAGAGAAGACATTGATACAGAGAACTGAGAGTTTGTAATGAATTTGGGCTTGACTAGGAAGCCAATGAAGTGAGTAAAGTAGCGGAGTATTATGGTCATGTTTTTTTGGCCTTTAGAACTAAGCATCCATGACTTCATGTGAATAGTTTGGGACTCTGTGAAACTGATAATAAAAAAAAATAAAATTATTGCCCTCAAAGTGCCCACCCCTTTACCATGACCAAATGATGTCAGCCACATTATTGCCCACAGCGTCCACCCTTTTACCAAGAGGAGGAGCGTTGAGTTCCAGTTTCCTGAATGTTTTCCCAGCCAGGTACTGCAAGTCTGGAGGACACCTTTGTGGTCCTACCTTCTAAAGTGGACATAATTACTTTAACCCACCCTTTTAACTAGGGTTCGCACAACATAGCAACAAGGAAAATTATTCACAAACTTGCATGCAATCTAGCATGCTCAATGATACTGTAACTATACTATGAGTTTATATTTTGTACAGTAACTTTCAAGGTCTCCAGAATGAAAAGAAACCAAGGAAAACTACGTATATTCATTTTGGTGGAGTCGTTTCAAAAGATAAAATTTAAATATTATTTAACACTGTTAACACCAAGAGGTCCATGAAAAAATGTGAGAATATTTACATTTCTTTCTCCAACTGGCTGCGAATGACCTTGGAACCCTTTGCCAAGGTCAGGTCTTGCTTGTTGCACAAAATGAGTACAGGCGGAGCATTATTGGAGATCACTCTGTCACTGAGTATTGTATACAGATATCTGAAAAGAATGTTATTAAAATTAATTTACAATTAAGAAAATCCTTAACATCATCAATACAAAATTGAAGTAAATATACAATAAAAGTTTCAAAGCATGAAATTAATTAACAAACAATACGCATAATTAATCTTTGGCACTCAAATTATTACTTAAATATCATTCATTGCCATAATTTAATCACTCACTCAGCTACTTCCTTGATGTCTTTTTGAAGAGTGGCGCTATCAACTACGTAGACTATTCCCCTGTGAAAAAATAACAAAGAGTATCGCATTTGCAAAATTCAATATTTTTTAGTGACAAATAGTGTAAAAGAAAACTTTGAGATAGTTCTGTAAAGCTACAAAAGTAAAAATTATAGTTAATTACTAACTGATAAATACATATTGGCCACACACAAAAATAACAACTTGAAATAATAAAGATAAAATTACCTGGCCAGATTTTTAAAATCGTCTAGTTGCTGTACTCTCAACCTTTCATTTCCTGGCAGATCAATGATTCTGAGCTTTTTCTGATGCAATCACATTGAAAATAGGATTATCACTTAAAAATATGTGGTGACCAGATTGCTAAATGAACAAAGCTAATTATTTTTTCATTATAAGTGTTTAAGTTGTCAGAAACTATGATACTAAAAGTTCATCCTTACTTTTTTTTCTGGCACTAAGTATTCTCCAGAGTTAAATTTCATAGACGTATAAGTTTCTTTAAATGTCTTGTACGTCAGCTGTGAACATAGTTGTACAATATAACAATAACAATGAAATAAACAAGTCCACTTTAAAAATACCAAAGTTATTTCAAATAATATTCCGGAGCCCATCATAACAAAATAATTAGAAACACTGATAATAAAACATCACTCCTTACTTGCAGATATATCAATGTCTTGCCCGACTCACGAATGCCCAACAATAAAACACCCTGTCTTTTGTTTTTGCCACTTCCTTTCACAATCAGCACAACTGGAGAAAAAGAAGGATAAAAAAATCAATATGCATTAAGATATTTTAGCACCTATGACATTGGGTTACATTCATATAATTAACAAATACATAACTTATAATATAAGTATCCCCTGCCCCGCTACATAGTATAGCAGGTACCTTAGAATATACAACCTTTCTCCATTCTCTTACCATAGCTAAACCAGGCACCAATTAGCATTTTGACCATCTTATATGGCTTATATTAATTAAAATATGGACCAGCAAAAACATAAGCCTTCCAACAAAGAATAGACTATACTGAGTTCTCGTTAAAACTATAGCTCTGTATAAATGTGAGACTTGGACACTACTGGTAGTCACTGAAAGCAAGCTGCAGGCATTGGAAAATAAATTCATAAGAAAATTATCCAGATCTCTCATCTAGAACAAAAGACCAATGAGTATGTCTGGGACAGAATAAACTCCATTGCGGACCGTCAAGAAATCATTATAGTATAGCGACAATTAAGAGATGAAAGCTGACATGCTTCATGTGCTGCAACATAATACTAATAGCCTGATAAAAATCATCCTTAAAGGTACTAAAGAAGGGGGCCGGTGAAAAGGTTAACAGCGGAAAAGTTGGCTGGACAACATAAAATACTGGACAGGACTGAGGATGAATGAATTACTGGCCGCCGCTGAAGATGTTGCGATTTGTGTTTGTTGACGTGTCCATTTGTGCGGGGTGGGGGTAAAATTGCGCACACAAAAAATGGATGCTGTGCAACTTTTCACACAAATATTTGTACTTTGCAATATGACTGATGAACCTAAGAGGGAACATTGACTACACTTATGAGAAGTTTTTATTTTAACTACTGCCAGAAATGTGTATGATGCAAATATTAACTAAAGCTTGTATATTAAAAAAATTATAATAAAATATTCGTAAACCACGACAAAATTTTTAAACCAAACAAGTTGTCCAAGACTTTTATGTGAAAGTAAAAAAAAAAATTCTTCAATTAACAAAATTGGTTTGCAGGACGCTGCTGATTCATATGTGAAGCCGCTCATTTTTTGAGACAGAAGAGGAAATAATAGTATGCAGTTAAAGAGAGAAGTGGGTGAAATAACTCATGGTTCAATGTTCTCCATCTTACTTTACTTTTTATTTTACTAGTAGTATTTCTGTCTATATTCTCACCCTATTGCCCAAATACTTTTATTAAGTTATAATTATATTTACATGTTGGTAGTTTAGTTGTAAGTACTCCTAGTTACTAAAGGTGAAAATGATGTGGTAAATTGAAATAAGGATTCAAGATTCATAATAAACCATAAATGGCTTCTAATCCTTTCACTTTCAATAAATAATAATAATAATAAAATCATAATTTATATAGCGCTGTATCCCAGTTAGAAGCCGGGCTCACGGTGCTTTACATGGAGATAACAATATATACTAATTAAATAAACATTCATATCATACTAACTACACAAATGACAATACATAGAACATCAGCTACGTTAATCATTTAAAGAAATGTTGTTTCATTAATTTTCAAAATAAAGTTTGAAAAGATGTGTTTTAAGTGCAGTCTTGAAGGACTTAGCAGCTGAAATACTACGGATTTGTAATGGAAGAGAATTCCATTGTTTAGCTGCACAAAATATTTTTTCTTCAACCATGGTAAACCTAGTTTACCTAGGTAGGCTACAGCCCATGGTTTGGCTAGGTTTACTGCAGCGGTTTACGTCGTAGTCGTAGTGCCAGCCATTATGATTATGTGAAGGCACCGTACTCCAATAATTCAGAAACTTAGTTGCAGCAAAAAAATATCGGTAATAGTAATACCGAAAAAAATGCAAATCTGTAGACACGTAAGATTTAATCAACGTATCTGCTATTCAGAATAAAAAGACAAAAATTACAGTCACCAGCACTTTCATTGTGGTTTAACAAACAAACAAACACTCACACAAAAAAAAACCTTTATAAAACTACCAGATTTTCCAACAGGGGAATGGAACTATGACTTCGTCTATTGAAGCCCATGGCCTATGTCCAACAGCGATTTTTTTAAATTATAAATGTTAGTCATTAACTTGACACCAAACAAGTTTTTTTTTGTTTACCTTGTAATCATAAAATTTGATTATGAGAACTATTGTTTAGTATTCAAGTATTAGTATTATCATAATTAAAATACAGCATATATTTACGACCAGTCGTAACAGCAGACAACTCACAGGGATGCTGCTAGTGTTACGACATGTCATAGCACTAGCCAAGTCTCATTAAGTTGTCTGCCGTTACTTAAAGTAACTTTGTCGTAGCAGCAGACAC
Source organism: Radix auricularia (assembly GCA_002072015.1). Taxonomy (NCBI): domain Eukaryota; kingdom Metazoa; phylum Mollusca; class Gastropoda; family Lymnaeidae; genus Radix; species Radix auricularia. Next base: position 377,452 of record MUZC01000414.1, on the reverse strand, counting down.
TTTATTTTGTTTATCTATCATTCTACTAGGCAGATTGTCACAGTAAGATAGTAAGATGCAAAATGAAATTTTCTCACTTAAAAACAAACGAAATAAAAATCAAACATCTAGTAACGAATTAAAAAATATGTTTGTTTATATTCCAAGAACATAGCATAGCAAAGGTGAATTATACTATACATTTTTAACAAAATCTTCAATTAGTTCAACTCAGTAAATTTATTTTAGCATGAGTAAAAAACATCTGGCAAGCCGGCCCTAGTAATCAAAATGGACGTATTGTGACCGGATTATGTATCGTAGAAGAGAGCAGAAAAAATGCTTTAGCAATTAATAAAAATTAAAATTAGCGTTGCAATAAATAAAATAAAAATATAATTGGCTAATTATCGTTGTACGGATCCAAGATGATGGCTGCGTCGAGGACGGTAATATTGCTAGGTCGGAAACTGTATACACCGCCCAACTTAAGAGAAATTAGTTAAGTTTTAACATTTTTATAAGTGAATGTTTCCAAAATGAAAGGTAATAAAGAATTAAGGGTTAGGATTAGGTTTAGTTGTAGTGCTTCAGAAGTTTGCATATAAACAAAGATGGCGGCCGGATCCGCTAAACGATAATTTACCATATAATTATGTATTTAGTAAATTAAAATCGTAAGTGCTCACAGGAAAAATAAATTTCACTGTGAAATAATATATAATATATGTGTAAAAACTGCAGGATTACTGCTTAGTCCGCTTAGACTATACAGACTATACTATACTAACTAATTTAATTTTTAAGTATTACTATTGACTATTACTATTAATTATGATGATATTGATTTTATTGAAAAATTGAAATTGAATATAAAATAATTGGGCTAACGTTTATTACTCTGACCGCAGCGTCGCGTCTCTTCCAGTTGCTATGAAGGCTAGTTGCTTCCCTTGAATCTTGGTGTTTTCTTATTTACTTATTACCTCCCCTTGCTGTAAAAAATGTAAATAATGTAATTTGTTTATTATCATTATTTGATTTGTATTCATGCGCCGCGAGAGGGGGAGGGGGGCTCTCCTGTTCATTTTTTCCCAAGTATAAATGAGTATATTCTAAGAACTATTTGCTGTGCTCATTTAGAAAAGTGAAAAGGAGTGCTGCTAATTCCTTGGCGGGCTTTTTTTTCCACCATTTGCTCTGGGTGCGTTTCCATTAGTAAGTAGCCATTTTTTGTTAGAATTTTTGGAAAATTGAAGATTTTAGGGTTTGGGTTAGGTATAGCTTTAGAATTTTTGGAAAATTGAAGATTTTAGGGTTTGGGTTAGGTATAGCTTTAGAATTTTCGGAAAATTGAAGATTTTAATTTTAGGGTTTGGGTTAGGTATAGCTTTAGAATTTTAGGAAAATTGAAGATTTTAGGGTTTGGGTTAGGTATAGCTACAGAATTTTAATTGTGGCAGTAGTGATCTAATGGGTGAATTTCTGAAAGGATTAAAAAAGTGTATCCTCCCCTTTGTTGTGATTCCGATGCCTGATCGGTGAGTACCCATTGTTTTCTTCATTTTTAAAACTATTTTGCTTTTATGAAAAACGCTAAAAAATACCCCGGCTAAAACCTATATCTCCGACCGGAGCGTCGCGTCTCTTCCGGTTGCTATGAAAGGATAGTTGCTTCCCTTGAATCTTACCTCCCCTTGCGGTAAAACGTAAATAATAAGTCTATTTTCATAATTGCATTTGTATTATTGCGCGCAGCGCGCTTTCGGTAAATAAATTAAAACAAAAAGAGGAGGGGCATGAGGGGAGAGATTTTAATTTAATATAAAGGCCTAATTTAATATTTAATTAGAATTTATATGTACATTAATAACGATGGGATGAAGGAGAGGGGGGGGCTCTCCTGTTCATTTTTTCCCAAGTGTAAATGAGTATAATCTAAGAACTATTTCCTGTGCTCATTTAGAAGTGTCGTGAGTGCTGCTAATTACCCTGCCACGCTGTCTGGGTGCGCTTCAATCAGTAGGTAGCCTTTTTTTTTTTTCAGCGGAAAATTAAAGATTTTAGGATTTGGGTTAGGTATAGCTTTAGAATTTCGGAAAATTTAAGATTTTAGGGTTTGGGTTAGGTATAGCTTTAGAATTTCGGAA
>MUZC01000414.1:352749-375295 GCA_002072015.1 Radix auricularia | reverse complement strand
TGTTTTTCCTTTTTTTTTCAAAATTAGCGGGTTGCTAAAAAACTGCGAAATTTTAGAATCCCTGATTCCCCTACCCCTCTAAATTCACGGGGCTCGCACTACTTTTCCGGCGGTGACGTGCCATAGCAACAAGATGGCCGCCGATAAGGTTGGTCCGATCGGAGATACAGGTTTTTACCAATACCCCTTAAAATATTAGAATGTCCCCCCATCCACCCTTATTGTGTATATGTTTACCAATAATTGAAATTGAGTTTAATTGATTATTAATAATTGACATGACAGTTGTCACAACTGTCACTGGCTGAGTACTCTGAGTCTGAGCGGTCAGTTGACATCTGCTGATATCCAGGCGAACTGATTTCACTGTCTTTAAAATAATATTTTCAGGGTTTAATCAATTGTACCTATTGAGATCAAACCAACTATAAGGGCCACAATGATTCCCCATATTGTAGGATCGTTATTTTCAACGCCGTTTTGAAAGTACTTCACCAATGTGTTTACGTGGTCCGCCATGTTCATAATTAGTATTTTAGAACTTCCGGGTCATCTAAAATTATTTATTTTTCGCCATTTATTTGGTTTTTACTTTCGTAATAGTAATAGTAATCTATTCTTCACAAACATTTACTATACTTAACTATACAATTAAATTGTTTAAAATATTTATCCGATCCTCCTACTTATTCAAAATTATGTAGTTGAACCAAAGATATTTGTTGTGAAAGAGAATGCGACGTTTTCATCACATTTCATGACAAAAAAAGTTTCAACTCATCACTCATCAACTGTTAGACTTAGACTTAGAACTTAGACTGTTGAGTTTGAGTTTTGACAAGTTGGTGTTGCCGATAAGTGATAAGTGTCGACAAGGTTCACATTTTCACTACACAAGGTACTCTGGTGGATGGTGATTTCAGTTTCAGATATTGATATTCAATTATATATGTCTAGTCTATTAGCACGACTTAGTCGTGCTACGATTATAAATTTTTTCGTATTGTCACTGTCAGTAGTAGTAGTGTCACTATTGAACTATTGTCATTGTCTATTGTTACAACTACTTAGACTTAGACTTAGTACTTTCAGTGAACTTTCAGACTTTCAACTAACTAGTGGTAGCATACTATATTACACTCGTTCTAAAGCCAAGTAGGCCTTTTTTGGACAAAATCTAGGGGGGAAAGTGTGTGGGGGGGGGGGGGGGGGGGGGTGGGNGGGGGAGGTGGTTGGCTGATGATCCAGTCATAGTCATTGTCATAAGTGATTTTTGCATGTATATAAATAATGTATACTGTATATTGAATATCGCGCAATATCAGTGTTGTTATTGTAAATCATCATAGCATGGTCCTTTTCTACATTCTAGTTCTAAATACAAGATTCGACAGCTCTACCAGAAGCTATAATACATTATTATTAGATATCTGCACATACCTTATTTTAATCATTTTATTTATTTAAGACAAAGATAGGCAGTACAAAGTAAATAATCATAATGTCCAATTTAGCTTGTAGTTTGTTTTTTTAAAATCAAATGTGTACCATTTTGTTTAAGCTGTCCCAGTGGTGTAGCTAGGGGGGGGGCGCGATGGGGGCGGTCAGCCCTGGGCGGCACTCATTCAGAGGGCGGCATTTGTGGGGAAGTAAAGCCATTTCCAACAAACGTCCTTTTTCTTTTGAAGGGGGAAAACCAAAGTGAAACATTTGTTTGATTACATAGTGGTTGTCATAACTAACGTGAACCGTTCAAAAATTAAAAATTGCTCAAAAAAGGTATCGATTTGTTTGGAAAATTAAGCGGTACACTTCACAGATGATGTTTTTATAAGAAAACTGCACAAAAAACAACACATCACCGCTGGTCCAAATATATGTATTATAAATATCGCCACGAAAGTTTTTGCGTGGAATTTGGACATGCGCAAAATGATGCGCTAATAAGTACCTACATGACATGGTAGTTCAAATATTGTGTTTACTGTTTAACTTGCTACTAGTAATTTATATAACTGCTTCAGTTTTCATAAAATTATTGTAAGGTAACTGATTAAAAATTAAATTTATTTTGATTTTAGTGCATTGAAGCAGCACGAATAGCTTGTGTTTTTCATTAAAATACTGTTAATCATTAAAAATGCTACGCCTATTCAATTAAAGTAAAGTGTAAATAATTTGAATACTTCTGTTAGGGACAATTATTAAGATCTAAGGCAAGAACATGAAAATATTCAAAATTCCCCCTTAATAAACAACACAATAGCATAAATAATTTCGAAGGAGACTTATTTATAGTAAAACGAGATCAAATGCTGGAATTTTACTCAGGTCAATGCAACCTTTTTCTTTTCTATGGTATCAGAAATTTAAAGGAACGTTTTAAAAAAATAAAAAATCAATGCAAACCCATTTCATGGAACAAAGATATGTGCTAATACAGAAAGAGAGAGTTGGACATATCAAATGAACGCCGAGTTAAAATTAGAATTAGAAAAATATGTGTGTGGAAAATTCAGAAGACTTGGTTCTATCTCTAGAGCAAGAAGTACATAGAGAAATGTTTTTATCCATGAATGTAATTATAAAAGAACGCGCTCATGAATAACAAGTCCTTGCTAGAAAATGCTCCTGTATAATAGCATGTAACCTACTAAATGAAGAATTTGAACATCAAATACATTTCTTATTTACATTGATAAAGAACAGTTTGATATTGAAAGAGAAAGGATCAACGTTTTTATGGCTGTACACAAGGCGGGTCTTAGCAATACCGGGGCCCTGTGCAGCTCAGTATGCCCAAAGGATTGCGAGTGGCCCGCAGTTTTGGTGGGGATAAGGTATTGATAATGATAATAAGTGAAAAATAAGATAGATTGGGCCTATGAAAGCGTGAGGCCCACTGCAACCAGCCCATTCTGTACTTACACAACAAGGAGAGGTATTTTGTTTTAAAAAAACGGGGGGAAATGCTTCCTTGATCTATTTATTCAAAAGTATAGATTGGAAAATTCTTACCCAACATTATAATTTTGCTAAGAATATTTTTAGCAATTGCTATCAATGTATCTAGTTGTAAAAAGAGCTTCTCCAAACTGAATTTGAAAAAAAATATATATTCGTTCCACAATGAATGATTTAAAACTACAAAATATTGCAATATTGTCCATAGAACAAGATAGTACAAATAATTTAAATTTTGATATCATATCAATCAATTTTTCTACTATGAAAGTTAGGTTAGTAAGTAATTGTTAAAATAATAAATCTTTACAAACTGATGTATACAATTTCTTTGTGTAATAAAAAAAATCTTTTTATTTATAATTTTTTTTTAAAAGCTTATAATTGTTTACGTTTTTTGTGTGTAAATTTGGAATATGTTTTATCTCATTTGAGGTTGGGGGGACCTGTGACCCCAATAAAATTCTTATGGCCTTCATAAAAAGTATCTTGTATTTTTATAAATGTGTATTTATAGGTATGTTATCTTATGCGGCCTCTTTTATTACTGCTTACATAAATAGGGCATGCAATGGTAAAAATGTTCCCCAAATTTTAAAATGTACTTCGATTCAATTAAAATTATTTAATTTATTTTAAAAAAATCTTACGATTGACTGAAGGGGCCACCCATATATCACGTCACGCGATTTTGGCTTCCCCCTGGTAACATGCAGTCACGAAAGCTTAGACCCCTTCCTCAATTTGATGTCACAAAGATTCTCCCCCCCCCCCACAATAAGTGCAAAATGAGCATGTTTTAAATAATTTTTCCATTTATAATATGTTTTTAGTGTAAGCCTGCACTCTAATATCGTAACTAGTGTGATGCCAATCATTAAATAAAGTGTAACTTTTTTTTAAAGTTGCGCGTTTTGAATGACATCAAATGGGTTAATCCCCCCATGTGCGTGACGTCATTTATGGGCGACCTCTAAAAGGCTTATTTTTCATTGCGTTTTAAATATGTTTCATGAAATCTTTTTTTGGGGTCTCCATGACCCATGTGGCACTTTGTCAATTGCTCATTTTCTTCCCCTCAGATTTTGGGAGAGCAACATGCATGAACTTTTTGCCAAGGTCTTGGCAAAAAAAGATCTCTCCAAAGCAGGGGAACTCTTCTCACTTGAGGATGATGTGATCGAGAGAGATCTCGAAGAAATAATCCGTCACATTGAGCTGATTGCTGACTCGGATGAATATGAAAACAATGACAATGACCAAAGTGTTGTTGAAATCTGTATCACTAGGATAACATCGGCAATAAGGTATTAAAATATTAGCATTAATTTATTTATCTTGTCTGAAATTTAGTATTAGATCAGAATCAGCATTCTGATTCAACCTCCTTTGTTTCCCTTTTTTTAAATTTTCAAAGAATCTTTTAAAAATTTATCTCTCAGAAATTTTGTCTCTTACCATTTCTTCCCCACATACAGAATTTTCACAGAGAATATTAAACTTTTAACCAAGTATTGTTTGATTTCTGGTGATGCACATGATAGTTGCCCCACTTAATTTACAATTTACAAGTGAGAATTTAATAGTGAGAAGAGATTGTCTTGTGTCAAGTTAATTTATCCCAATTATTGCATTAAGAAAAAAATAATTTATGTTAAAAATGTACTGTTATAATTGTTAAATTTTCCATAACTATTGTGGCCTCTTGTGATTCTAAGGTTTGATGAGCCAATCTCTTATATTATCTTTTTTTCACATAGGCTGCTGAATAATTGATAAGCTATTCTTTATAAACTTTATGGATCATAGAAACCACAAATCCCAATATAATTTACATTATATAAAAAATAACCTTTTTGGTTAGTTTTTGTTGATTTTCATATTAATTACTCATATAATTACATGGGCAACCAATTCTAAAAAAAATACAGAAATCGTTTGATACCAATAAAATATCCGTTAAACCAGGGAGACTGGAAGAGTTGAGAAACATGCTGAATCGTTAGTGAGCCTTCTCACCATGTGTCTCCATCACAACCTCATGCAAAAGTCTAAAGACGTGGATCCACCTCATGCCAAAATAGCTTCTGATATAATGAGTCGGTTATTCACGGTAAGCTCTCATATTAACATTAAATAATTTTATCATTGTGGAGTACCGCAATTGTGAGAGTTTGGAATTCAGGAAATATATCAAGATTAGCTATAGTAAACATTGAATTTTAATTTATGAAAATCTGGAAAGCATAAAATCCTGGTTAATTTAAACACATTACTTCTTTAAGGCTACATGCTTAAGCTGTGATGATTATGCCTGCTTATCTTGGCAATAACATATGTATTTAAATGGGAACCATAGAAGCTAGAATAATTAATAAATATATGGTGGGCATTGTCTTGTCTTATCTATACAGACGCTCCTTCTGTACAGAAGATTGTTGCGCCCACAGACCATGCCGGTCTGTTGGCCAGTAACACAGCATTCGCAGACCAAAGCTATGAGGATTCCACGTTGTTCCCAGCTTCATTTGTTTCCCTAACCAGTGTTATTCTGAGCTGGGCAGACTCAGGGACACCCCTAGACCCCAGGCACAAATCCCTTCCTTCAAAGAGATTGGAACGCGCCAGCGGAGCGCAAGCGCAACTCGACCACCATGCCCCTTTTATAATTTAGAAGAAAAAAATCGAGTTTGGTTAAGATTTCAACTAAGTTATACACTTTAGATCCTCATGACACTGTTTGGTTAATGATATTAGTAAATATTAGTTGAAATAGTTGAACTTTGCCTCCTCCAGTACTACACCAACAGTAAAGTGATGACCCTTGCCATCCCAGCCGCTGTCAACTTCCTGGAATGCGACAACAAAGACTTGGTTCGAAATGTTGCCAGCTACCTGTCCTTGGCAACCATCGACAACGCCAGTTTGTTGGCACAGCACATGCCACTCGTCATCGGTAGCGTTCTCAAAGGTTTGTTTTCAGACTGAGAAGACTTTAAATAACAAAATGTCAACCTATGCTTCTTTGAAACAATAAACATGTCGGCAAGAAGCTTCAGTGAACAAACAACGATTAAAACATTGTTAAAATATAAGTTAATCACTTATCTACTATGTAGTATATGGGAGGACAGTAAGAGGTGATAGCAGACAGGGTTCAGTGACAGATTGACAGGATCTCCAACCAGCAGAACATTGACAGGATCTCCAACTAGCAGACCATTGACAGGATCTCCAACCAGCAGACCAGGGTTCAGTGACAGATTGACAGGATCTCCAACCAGCAGAACATTGACAGATCTCCAACTAGCAGACCATTGACAGGATCTCCAACCAGCAGACCAGGGTTCAGTGACAGATTGACTGGATCTCCAACCAGCAGACCAGGGTTCAGTGACAGATTGACAGGATCTCCAACCAGCAGACCAGGGTTCAGTGACAGATTGACAGGATCTCCAACCAGCAGACAAGGGTTGAGTGACAGATTGACAGGATCTCCAACCAGCAGACCAGGGTTCAGTGACAGATTGACATGATCTCCAACCAGCAGAACATTGACAGGATCTCCAACTAGCAGACCATTGACAGGATCTCCAACCAGCAGACCAGGGTTCAGTGACAGATTGACAGGATCTCCAACCAGCAGACCAGGGTTCATTGACAGATTGACAGAATCTCCAACCAGCAGAGCAGGGTTCAGTGACAGATTGACAGGATCTCCAACCAGCAAGACCAGGTTTCAGTGACAGATTGACTGAATATACAATCCATATTTTCTCCTTGCTGTAAATTAAATCCAATATAAATAGGCACACATTTATTTTATCTCTCTCTGTTCAGAGAAAGTTTGTCAGACACCTGGATATTAGCATAAGAATAAGAGTCTGTTGTTGTTTTTTAAAAATAAGTTAATGATATTTATTTAAATAAAGATTGAGTATACAATAGCTTTTAAAATCTGTCTATTGCTGTAACCTTATGATTCTTTCTATACTAGTATGTAACATGCTGCTCTTCGTATATCTCTGAGTCTCTATAACCCACCTCTGGCCAATGCTACATGATTGTGTGCAGCCTTGCACATCATAGGGGTCGTCCATAAAGTACGTCACGCTATTCTTGGACCATTTTACCCTACCTCCCCCCCTGTCACAAATCTTGGACCCCCCCCCCCCTTAAATACGTCGCACTTTCAAACATATTTTTTTAAATAATTAAAATTGAACATAAAACACCATGACATCACTAATGGCTGGACCCCACTGTCACAAACTGTCGCACTTTCTTACACCCCTCTTCCCCTGTCACAAACTGTCACCAGTGGAGACTACTTTATGGACAGGCCCATATCCCATTTTGGGGATCACCAGGGTTATATCCCCTTGATTTAATTGCATGTTGCATTGCTCGATATGAAATATTTGTAATATGACAAAAGTTACCTACTATTAGCCAAAATTTTTAGAACCATTGACTTGAGTACAGCACCGTGTTGTATTGTGTTTCAGGTAACTACCTACTTGGCCAGGTGCTGCCACAGATCTACGAGCATAACCCCCAGCCTGTGCTGGAGAAGGTGGACGAGCTGGTCGGCCTGATGGGCAAGTGCGACTCCACGGAGAAGGTCTGCCTGATCCAACTTTTTAACAAAGTGGCCAAGTCTCAGCCGCAGGTGAACGACCTCAACTCTATACTCTCTAAACATTGTCAATACTCTCTAAACATTGTCAAAACTCTCTAAACATTGTCAAAACACTATAAACATTGTCAATCAGGTACTGAAAATTTTACAGTATGCCAGTGTGGATAGATTTATTGTTATAACCTATTGGTAATACGTTGATTATGATGACATGACCCATAATTGTTTTCATTATTTTCTTATGTAAAAAAAAAACACTTTAAAAAAAAACCCTGATAAAAAAATTGTATTTTTTTTTAATGACACCATTAAATATTATAGACTACATAGGTGATCAGATTGATTGAAAATTACTTCTATAAAATTTATTAAACTTTAAGATACTAAAAACAAATAAGTTGCAACCCACTAAAAGCAACAAGATTAAAATGACTACCAGAAGTTACCCTCCAAAGCAATGGTAGCAGTGTGTGTTCTTTCCATTTACAAAGGTCATCTAAATAAACATTTAAATAAGTAGCCCAGTTAGTACCAACTTGGAAATTTCTTTTGCTCACTTGTTGCTATCCATCCATATCTACGTACATGCACATGACAATGTTCTGGCCATGGCAATGTTCTGACCATGGCAATGTTCTGGCCATGACAGTGTTCTGGCCATGGCAATGTTCTGGCAATGACAATGTTCTGGCCATGGCAATGTTCTGGCCATGAAAGTGTTCTGGCCATGGCAATGTTCTGGCAATGACAATGTTCTGGCCATGGCAATGTTCTGGCAATGACAATGTTCTGGCCATGGCAATGTTCTGGCCAGGACAATGTTCTGGCCATGGCAATGTTCTGGCCAGGACAATGTTCTGGCCATGTTATTGACTGAGTTGAACATCTGCTCATTCCTCCTTCCTCCCACAGTTGTTGGAGGAACATGTTCCCATGCTGTGCAGCTACCTCTCGTCTTCCTTCCTGTCGTCCATGGTCATGATGACACTGGTGGACATGGCGGTGGCCCAGCCTGAGACCGTCGTGGGCCACTTGGCCATCATCCAGGCCATGGTGGAGAACCAGCCCGTGCTGATGTTCCAGATGGCACAGATAACCGGGGCTGTAGGAACACTGAGCGAGGTGAGCCATGGGACAGTTAGGGAACACTAGTTGATGGGGCCAAGTTACCCCCCCCCCCCCCCCGGGTGGTGGAAAGCCCCATCCCTTCCCCACAAGTCCATTAGACTTTTATTTTGAAAGTTAAAGGTTATCATAGTTATTATAATTATTGCCCTAGGGGATGCACAGCAAGGGTTTCTAAATTTTGAGCAAAATGTTGTGGCTTTGGTGAGAAAAAGTTGTGACAATAGTGAGACAAAGTTATATATGGTGAGGCTAACTTATGTATGGTGAGAAAAATTTACGTATGTTGAGGCGAAGATAGTAAGGTGAGGCAAAGTTATGTATGATGAGAAGAAGTTTAGTAATGGCGAGACAAAGTTGTGTTAAGATGAGACAAAGTTGTGTAATGGTGAGACAAAGTTATGAATGGTGAGACAAAGTTGTGTAATGGTGAGACAAAGTTGTGTAATGGTGAGACAAAGTTATGAATGGTGAGTCAAAGTTGTGTAATGGTGAGACAAAGTTGTGTAATGGTGAGACAAAGTTGTGTAATGGTGAGACAAAGTTGTGTAATGATGAGACAAAGTTGTGTAATGGTGAGACAAAGTTATGTGTGATGAGACAAAGTTGTGTAATGGTGAGACAAAGTTATGTAATGGTGAGACAAAGTTATGTGTGATGAGACAAAGTTGTGTAATGGTGAGACAAAGTTATGAATGGTGAGACAAAGTTATGAATGGTGAGTCAAAGTTGTTTAATGGTGAGACAAAGTTGTGTAATGATGAGACAAAGTTGTGTAATGATAAGACAAAGTTATGAGTGGTGACGAAGTTATGAATGGTGAGATAAAGTTGTGTTATGGTGAGACAAAGTTGTGTTATGGTGAGACAAAGTTATGAATGGTGAGATAAAGTTATGAATGGTGAGACAAAGTTATGTGTGATGAGACAAAGTTGTGTAACGGTGAGACAAAGTTGTGTAATGGTGAGACAAAGTTATGTAATGGTGAGACAAAGTTATGTGTGATGAGACAAAGTTGTGTAATGGTGAGACAAAGTTGTGTAATGGTGAGACAAAGTTATGTTTTATGAGACAAAGTTATGAATGGTGAGTCAAAGTTGTGTAATGGTGAGACAAAGTTGTGTAATGATGAGACAAAGTTATGAGTGGTGACAAAGTTATGAATGGTGAGATAAAGTTGTGTTATGGTGAGAAAAAGTTGTGTTATGGTGAGACAAAGTTATGAATGGTGAGATAAAGTTATGAATGGTGAGACAAAGTTATGTGTGATGAGACAAAGTTGTGTAATGGTGAGACAAAGTTATGAATGGTGAGACAAAGTTATGAATGGTGAGACAAAGTTATTAAATGGTGAGACAAAGTTGTGTAATGATGAGACAAAGTTATGTGTGGTGAGACAAAGTTGTGTAATGGGTAGACAAAGTTATGTGTGGTGAGACAAAGTTGTGTAATGGTGAGACAAAGTTGTGTAATGGTGAGACAAAGTTATGTAATGGTGAGACAAAGTTATGTGTGATGAGACAAAGTTGTGTAATGGTGAGACAAAGTTATGTAATGGTGAGACAAAGTTATGTGTGATGAGACAAAGTTGTGTAATGATGAGACAAAATTATGTGTGGTGTTACGTATCTAGGCATTGTTACCTATTTTTTTTTGTTGTTTTCCCTTGACCTGTTGCGGTCGAGAGACGGGTGGAGGATTCCCGAGGTTGTCTGCCCCTTTTGTGTAGTGAGTTTGTTTGTGAGCGGCGGCGAGTTCAAGCCACACAGACCGTGTGACCGGTCCTTGACCTGTGTGTTTTCATCTGGTCAAAAATATGAGGTTTTCTTGTTCCGTCTCTTTAGAGAAGGTTCTAGCCCTGTCTTGTTGTTGTTGACTTGTCCTGTTCTCGAATAGTATTCGAGAAACTACTAGAGTTGTCTTGAGCTCGACGCGCGGTGGACTATAAAAAGACCGCCCGTATAACGTTGAGAGGGATCAGACATACGGAGACAGCCGAGAGACAGTATCGCGGAGACTGTGCGTGACCCCTGCGTGGTATCGTTAGTGTAAGTTGAGATTTTTCCTTTTCAAGGCCTTGCTGGTAATTGTAGTTATCTTTTAAAACTCTTGAAGTGTAATATTTTTACATGCCATTTTTGTAAAAGGGTTTAGTCAACCTCTCAATTCTGTATTGAGTAGATGTTTGTGTTTTTTTGTTGCTTGTAACTTAATGTGATTCCTTTAAAAGTACTATTTGATTTATATTTTATTAAACATTCAGTTAATATTTTACTTTCCGATTTCTTGTGTTATTCATTGTAAGTCTGTGGTTAAATTCAGACTTAAGATAGTGACACAACGGCTTTTTCTATTGTCACGTTCCCCTAGACAAGCCAATACAAATTAGAATAGATGTAATTCAATTCGTAATACGTGACAGTGGTGAGACAAAGTTGTGTAATGGTGAGACAAAGTTATGTGTGGTGAGACAAAGTTGTGTGTGGTGAAATAAAGTTATAAATGTTCAAAGATGTGAAAATTTTTGAAGTTAATTTGGACAATTAAAAGTATCGTTTCCAAAGACGCAAGTCTTCTGAGAACAAAAAAATCTAAGATATATTTCTTGATACAATATTTACATCCCCATCCATCCCTCCTGCAAGGAACAAGCCAAGAAATCCATGGATTATTTAGTCTCCAAACTCGGGGGAATGGACAAGTCGATCCTGCCGTCTGTCCTCCAAGAAATCCGCGGGCTCGGGCTCTGCAACCACTGTCTGCTGTCTGACAACATGGACAAGATCTCCAAGCTGTCCACCTCCAGCTCCAGTGCTGTCCGCCTCATGGTGCAGCAAATCAGGGACGATGTGAGGAAATAGTGAGTCCAGTTTTTTAAAGAGATCCAGTAACAGCTAGTTGACGTGTGGTATTGAGTGAAGTTTTCAAGAGAACCCCACGACAGCTAGGTGACATACAGATTTTAAAGAACATAATTACTTTTTATTGGCTATAAAGGGTTTGGCAGAACTTGTTTCAGCTATTTGCTATGAGACTACGGATACTACAATGTTGGGATGCAGCAACTATAAATAACATATATTATTGTTTTAGTCTTACGTCAACCGCTTCTAATAACTGATATTAGTTTTGCCAGTGTGTTTTATTTATCTATTACGGCAACAACAAAAAAATTTGTTCATCGCCAGAGCCAATAACAACATTAATCTATTTTTTATAAAAATAATAATAATAATTTTGATTCAAGAAAGCTAATTGAGTTTCACATAGCGACACTTTAGGTCACATGGATTCAATTTTCAGCCAAGCCGCAGCTGCAAATAAAAACCTGGACACCTCGAGTGATTCAACACACCTGAACTCTAGCAAGAACTTGTCTGTGCACGGCGATGTTGCCAGGGAGAGGCCCAAGGAGATCAGATCGGTGTCCAGCCAGACAGAAGGGACTGTCACTGTCATCACAGTAGGAAATCCACCCAATGCGAGCCACCCCAGCGGGACGGTGTCGGTCAAGAACACGGCCTTGACCTTCCCACCAAGCAGTGCCTCCAGTCAACAGAGTTTAGCCAAAATATCCAGGTAGTTTGAATAGTACATAATTGTTTAGATTAAAATACGTTTGTGGTGTAATAAATGAAAAAGGTAAAAATTATTATATACAAGATGACCCGTGGCGTAGCATACGCTGCAGACTTGCTCATCATAGATAGTGCAAAGAACTACCATCCCTTGCCAACCATAAACTGCGATTTTCCTACTCTAGGTTTAGTCATGTTTGCAAAAAATGGGGAAAATAACAGGCAGAAAAAACTTTTAATTTTGTTTTAATATTGTTCCATCTGCAAATGGAACCCAGAACTTTCTGCGTGCAAGGCGGACGTTATAACCACTACACTATGAATCATATGTTATACTGTGAAGGAACAACGCAATAAGCAATGTTGACACAAACCCCCCTCCCCATACCTTTTTTTCTTTTCATCCCACTCCGCTTGTCCACTGTGATCTTTCGACCCCAGCGGGGGTCATTCATCATGCTTATTAGCACATGGTCGTTTATGTGAATTATATGTAAATATGTGATTAATATTGTTTTTAGAAAATGGCCCAAGACATAAAAAATTATTAAAACTTATTTTAAAAAATGAACCATTCCTTTAGACTTTTTTTTTTAAAATGAGCCATTGTTTCCTCTAGACTTATATTTTAAAATGAACCTTTGATCTCATTACTAAAATTATAATTTATTTCTAACAGGCTTTCCTCCGGTGACCACTCGTACAGTCCAGCATACACACAAACAGCAGATATAAATTCCTTCTCCAGCATTGGCACGTCCACGGAGAGAGTTGCTCTGGTAAGATTGGTGTGTATAGGCCACTCTGCACTCATGTATTTCATAACCCAGTTACTAAAATTGTGAGGTCTGTTTCAGAGACAGCAATCCTTATGATCACACCTGCTTCATGGTCATCAGGGTTCATAGTCATCAGGGTTCATAGTCATCAGGGTTCATGTTATCAGGGCTCATGTTATCAGGGTTCATGTTATCAGGGTTCATAGTTATCAGGGTTCATGTTATCAGGGTTCATGTTATCAGGGTTCATAGTCATCAGGGTTCATAGTCATCAGGGTTCATGTTATCAGGGCTCATGTTATCAGGGTTCATGTTATCAGGGTTCATAGTTATCAGGGTTCATGTTATCAGGGTTCATAGTCATCAGGGTTCATGTTATCAGGGTTCATAGTTATCAGGGTTCATAGTAATCAAGGTTCATGGTTATCAGGGTTCATGTCTGCAATAGAATTGTACAGGATCATAAAACTAAGGCTGCCAGCTAAGAGGTAGCTGCTGCGAACGATGTCATCTGGGAAGTGATGTGTCTGTTCACTAGTTTCTTACTTAGCTGGGAATATGCTCAAAATTTTGACAACCAACATCATCATCATCAGTCCCGTGACTCTTGCGGTCATTGGGGGAAGCGCATGGACACATCAAAAGATAACGATCTCCACAGTTGCCGATCTTGAGCAGTGGCCAGTAGTTCACTCAATCCCATCCCTGTCCTTTCCTTCATGTTGTCAAGCCAGCTTTTCCGTTGTCGCCTTCTTCGCCAACCCCCTTCTACGTTGCCTTGTATGATAATTTTTGTAATGGGTATCATGTCACAGAACCATGCCATCTTGCATCTCTTAATGGTTGTTATAATCATTTCTTGACGACCTTCAATAGATTTTATATTGCCCCAGACATAATCATTGGTCGTGCCACCTGGAGCAAACAATCTGAAACAAATACAATTATCTCCTTAAAATGTGGCGGAAATCTAAAGCCACTGTTTAAACTAAATTTTTTTTGCCAGCACATTAAGAAGTCAACTTTGAAGAAAAATCTACTCAACACAATAAAATTCCTGGCACTGAATGAATGGAGGTTTATTTTGTTCTTATTTCAACAGCATGAGACGATGCGAGACGGTGTCCAGCTTTTCTGCGAGAAGCACTTCACCAAGATCAAACAGTTCATCAACAAGCTAAACGCCACCATTCCTTTGCCTGTCAGATGCAGTGTTGTCAGTAAGTGTTTTTTGACTTTAGTTAAGATGGTCAATGGATATCTGGCTAGCTTTCTGGCAGTGTTGTCAGTAAGTGTTTTTTGGCTTCAGTTAAGATGGTCAATGGATATCTGGCTAGCTTTCTGGCAGTGTTGTCAGTAAGTGTTTTTTGGCTTCAGTTAAGATGGTCAATGAATATCTGGGTAGCTTTCTGGCAGTGTCTGTCAAATTCAGAACAAGACTTCAGTGTATTCTATTCAAAAGCCTTAAGGGAGCTAAACAATTCATTAAGAGGAAATATCCATTGCAATGTAAGTATGTAGCACGAGAAACAAAGCCTGCCCAAGGACGTTCCACCGTCATTTTGGTGGCATGTTGTCTAGGAGTATCAGTAGTGATAAGCAGGAGTGACACACTTCAAGATGAGAACACAGTACTGAATGATGACAAAAATACTGCACCAAAAATAACTCGTTTTGAACGACCGCGTAAATTTGTTCAATATGTAAATGGGATTTCATTTTTCTCCCCTAGCGATTGGCAGTAGGAGTCTGTAGGTGTTTGGGGGACTAATCGCTATCGAACTGACAACTGCCTTTTATTATAATAGATACTTGATTACCATACCTCCCCTATCATTTAAAAAGAATTGTCCTATTGTTTGTGATGGTTTTGGGTTGAACAAAGGGAGCGAACTTAGGTGGATGGGGCTTAAAGAGTCCAGACAGTTGCCCTTAGTACATTGTTAAATTCCTTCACCAATGAAAGTAGTATGCAGTTGTAATTTCCCCTCTGAATTGATATATAATATATATAATATAAAGCAATAACAGAAAAAAAAACAAGCCTACTTAACAAATAGCAATAAATGGCTTGTAGGTTAAGACAATTTTTATTTACTGCATAAGAATGTTTCCACACAATTCTGTTAACCCACATGAAGCCAATAAGGACTCCTTGAATCCAAAGTTGTTTTTTTAAATTTCTTATTGTGTTTAAATTCTCCTGGATACAGTAACGTAGCTGGAAATTTGTATGGGTTTGGGTGCCCAGGGGCTTAACCTCCTCAGGGGCCCCACATACATGGCAGTGGCGTAATATTTATTGTAAAAAAATTGGACACTTATTTGGCGGCCCCCCTCAAATGGGAGCCTGGGGGACTTTCAGATATGGAAATCCTCCCCCTCCCATAGCTACCCCACTGCCTGGATAGGTATTATGAAAATATAATAATTTGACTTTAATATTAAAAACATCTTAAGTTATGTTTAATGTAAGCTGATAGAGAATATAAATTAAGGAATAACTCAAACTACACAAGTTTTAATGACATCAAAGTCAAAGTGAATTGAGATATGAGAATATGAATATATTTTATAGAATAGGACTGCAATGAAGCTTTTAAATAAGATACAAAATAGTAAGATTGTTAAGACCGCTCGTTTTTGAGGACATGCTAACTGTTCAAAAAAAGACCGGTTAATCGGTTAACCGCTCGTCCTTATATCCCTTATGTTTTGAGAACTAAGAAGAAAAATGTCGCCTGGCGTCGTCTGATGGCATCAAAGCCCGCTTCCCCCGCTTGCGTTCAGCTCTTTCTGCATTTCCCTCAATTCAAGGCATTTTTTTTTTAAAAATCCAAAGAATTAATTAAACAGTGATGGTTAATTGTCTTTTTTTTATATATTTTATTTTGAGGACTCTTAGTTCACCGGTCTAAATAAGCGGACTGGTTCAATCATTCGTTAAAGTTAGCGAGGTATTTTTCTTAGTTTCAAAAACCAACGCCTCGCCCCGTCCGTTGTGACGTCATGTTTACCTCACTTGTGTGTGATGCCTGTCAGGTCAACTCGCGTATTAAAATTAATAATAATAATAAAATTATAAAGCTACAGAGTAAACAATGATGATAAAATGGAATTTATTTTAAAAAACCATATTATTTTTCAATCGTCAACTCGCCAGAATAATTGAATTTTGCGTGGCACAAGTTCCCCCTCCCCGTTTTTTCTGTTCAAATAGGGTTTGAGCTACATTCGCCGTACTATTAATGTGGTAATCAAATGCCTTTGCCTTTGACTAGCAGGAAAACTGTCACTAAAAGACCGAACTCGAATTTGTGGGCCGATTAATCGCCCGGTATCATTGCTACGTCTTTCAAATACCTCTCGTAATATAGGTACACATGTACTTCACTAAGCGGCGCGCGTCAATAAGTTTTTTGAATGCCTGAAACAGACTATAAACCGGTGATCAGAAAATGCCGATAGGTCACGGGGTCATATGCTTTTATAGCTTTCTTTGTCTTTATAAGAAACAGACTATAATTAATATAAATAGAAACAGCCTCGGCCTTGACCGTTGTTGTCATCAAACGCGCACTGTGTTAGCTCTCGTACAGTTACAGTGCCTCGACAACTAAGCAAATGAAATTTTTTTTTTTTTAAATCATTCCTTTGTAGTAGCTAGTACTATTAGTTGTGAACTTCAGTGAAGCAATGCTATAACGCGTCATGTACGCACGCTTACAGCTAGGACACTGAAGGCTTGAATGCCAACCTACTTGTCAGCTGGATCGTGCTTTTACTCACTGTGACAAAGCGAGAGGGAGAGGCGCGTTGCGGCTTGTAGGGTTTTTTTTCACTACGTTACCGCTAGTTTTTTTGTTATGTTTTTTTTTTCTTTTCGGTTACGCGGTCCTGCGGTCCTGAATAAAGATGACCGGCCCTGATCTGAGGACCGGCTAACCGGTTAACCGGTAACAAGCTTACAAAATACTTTTTAAAATTGTGTAATGAAGACAATAGATTTAGGCTTTAATATTTATTGTTTTACCTTTCTTTTTATCTTTACCTAACTATTTTTCTAGATATAGTGTATCTTAATAATTTGAATAAAATTTTAATAGTTATGTAAGTACTGTATGTTATTTGTACTGACAAGGGCATTAACCGAAATGGTATGAGTATGAGTTAAATAATAAAGCTTAAATTCTTTGTCTTCATTACACAATATTGTTTGTATATTTTTTATTTTATAGGAATATTAAAATTGCACTTGCATTACTTACCATCCATTAAAATCATGTGGCAATGTGTGAAATCTGTTAATAATATTTTTCAGAGGGCAAGCACAAACGATACCTGAAATTGCACTTTGAGTGCACCAACCAATCAGATCAGTGCCTCTACAGTGGTTCCCACTTCACACTGAGCACACGCCTGCCAAAACTTTGGGTGCACCTTATGTTCCTCTCTGTGCAGGTTAGTGTCACTGGATACAAGCAATAACCTTGTGTATAGAAGGAGGGTCTATGATAGGATATGATACTTTTATTTTTACCTTGATCATTTTCCTCATCCCTTAGATAAGAGACAGGATCATTTGTTTAAAAAAGTGGAATCGGAGAGGAGGGGTGGATTATCTTAATCTATTTTTAATATTAATTATAATAATTTGATAATTTAATTAACGCAGTACCCCATCCGGCAGCAGCGCTTCACATAAAAATAGTAACACACATATTATTTATAAATGCATTCAATTTAGATCATTCATTGCCTAATTACAAGATTACAATCATTGCCTCAAGTCCATTGATGTGTGTGATACTTTAGGATGCAAGATTTTCCCTTCCTTTATATAGCAGTATGGTTTTTATAAGTATGATAAAAAGTAGCTATATTTTATTTCCATGGTTATGGTATTCATTTCACCCAAGCCTTTTCTTATAAATGCAAGAAAATTTCATTAGAATATTTTGGCTGTGAAGACTTAAAACATGTTTTATTTAAATTAAAGGTTTCTTATATTATCAATTGTTAAGGTAATTTAGTTGTGAAATATTTGGGAAGAATGAACCTCAAACCCTATAGAGATATGATAATTATATAGTAGTGATTATTTTCTTCTCTAAAGAAAGTGGATATAGTTACTACAATAAACTGTTATTCCATTTCTTCTGTTAGTTAAATACCATAATTAATAAAGCTGTTATTTTAAATAAGTTTTTTTTTTTTAATTTATTTTTTAATTATCTTCTTTTAGGCCCAATCCAAGTTTGCCCTCAGTCAAAGAGATGCAGATGTCAGTTGCCTAAAAGCATGCTGGGATGCCCTCAAGGGGGAAACCAACAGCAGCTTCTTGGCTCTTGTGACTTCAAGTTTTCCAACACAAAAAGTACATTTTGAAAACTCATAATATGTGGCCACATATTTTTTTTTTACCATGAGTCATTTTCTAAATAGTGTTTGTGGAACGTTATAAAATGAATATGTTAAATACATCCACACGAGGCGTGGTCAACAATTACACCTCTTATATTAAATTACCATATAGACTCATTCTGTAGCCCGTTATTTCACAAGTCGACCCCCCCCCCTCCTTTGGAGGAAAAAAGTATTAAAAGTGTATAACAGGTTCGCAAGCCAACCCCCCAAAATAAATTGGACAGCGTAAACAAAATGGTACACATTTTTTTTAAAAACTGCAAGCTAAATCGGTCATTATGATTGTTTACTTTGTATTGCCTATCTTTGTCTTTGTGCTCTTTGTAATGCAAGAGTTACCAGTATTTAAGAAAAAAATCTTTGGTAAACAGTGGCGAAAGCGCGCACTTTAAAATTCATTCTTGAAAACAAAATTTGTAAAACAATTTATTAAAACATTCACAAAAATAAATAAAATGATCAAACAAAGTAAGTGCAGATGTTTAATAATATATTATAGCATTTGGTAGAGCTTTCAAATCTTGTAGAATGTAGACAAGGACCTTGATGATCTACAATAACAACACCGCTATACAATGTACATGCATAAATCACATATGATCCGCTCATAAGCCAACTCCCCAAATTTTCCCCCTAGATTTTGTCCAAAAAAGGTTGGCTTAAGAATGAGTATATACAGTAAATTCTTTTAAAACAATAATTAACTGAATACAAGCAAAGTCAAGTGGCTGAAAACTCTTGGTGGTAACCTCCCCTGAGCAGAACCCCCAACTCCTCATTTTTTTGTCAGCATAGTTATCTAAATATAGCACACCACAACCAAAGAATGCACAGTGAACCCATTAGATATTTAGAAAATTTATAGCAATGAAACCATGCTGGAGAATACTCAAAATACTGACAAGAGCAATACCATTAGTTAATCATTAAACCTTGAAACACTAGAAGGTAAAAGAACAAAGGGCAAAGTTGTAATAACACATAAGACAATTTACTCTAACACAACACAAAGAGGATCTAACACAACCTTCAGAGAGACATATGGATAAAAACTCTTATCATTCTGTATGCAAGAACAAGCAATTACATATTCTCGTTCTTCCCGTTTTTAGGCCAAGAAAATTTTGTTATCTTCACAGGATCAACTGTTGCTGCTGCAAGAGCTCCATCAGATGCGTTACTTCGACATCTTTGAGTTCAATGCCCTGCAGGGACACTGGGCATGTTTCGTATGCAATCACCCAGAGAAGCTGTCAGAACTCCTCAATGATGGCTACCCAGAAATCGCTGTGAGTATTTAGAATTGATTTTTTTTATTATTAAGTTCCCCCTCTAGACTAAGTTTACATTTTTAGAATTTTTCTTCAACTTTGAATTTTAACATCAATTATTTATTGTAATTAGTTATTAATTTTTGTAAGGACCAACGTTTATATATTTAATTTTAATTGGATTTATTATACTGTTTATAATTCTAATAATAGTAATAGTATTAAATCATATCACTTTAACTTTTAACTAGGATTGATGCTTGCTTAGATCACATGTTTTTTTAAACTACCATTCCAGACTAACTCACTGCTCTACAAGCAATGAGACGCGGTGGTCGAGAGGTAGCGCGCTCGACTGTCGTACCGATGGTCACGAGTTCAAATCCACGCGAAGGCGAGGATTTGTTCCCGGGGCCTGAGGAGTCCCCGAGTCACCCAGCTCCGAATAGGTACCTAACTAGACAATAATTAGGCGGCTGGGGTAATGTGTGGAACCCCTATAGCCGTGGCCTGTGACCGCTGCATCACTTGCCAACAGATCATCTCTCATGGTCTGTGGACGCAGTTATCTTCTGCATAGAAGGAGCGTCTGTATATCTAAGATAAGATAAGATTCCTTCTGATTTCACAATTGTTCTTCCGCAATATTTTTTCAGGGACAGTTGAAAGAGAAGAAAGGGAAATGGATGTTTTTTAAAAGGTGGAAGACACGATACTTTACTCTCTCCGGTGGCTCCATAACATACAGCAAGAGGAACGCTGTGAGTTAACAGTCATTATATTTATTGATCGAAGATTTGGCTTCATGATAAATTTTAATTCAAATTTTTTTTTTAAATTGCATTGCATGCTGTTTTTAAAGAATAAGAATTACTTTTCAGTATTATTTTTTTTATCTGATTAGAAAATGTACATTATCCCTTCTCTCACAGAGGTAAAGATATTTAGTGATTTATTTATTTTTTTTTTGCAGACCAAAGCATCTCTGCCAGTCACAAAAATTCAGAGCGTAAAAGCTGTGAGAAAAGGTATCCGAGACATTCCAAAAGCTTTTGAAATTTTCACAGGGGATCAGACCTACAAGTTCAAGGCCAAAGGCCATCACAATGTTGAACAGTGGGTACAATGCTTACACATTGCGGTGGCCCGATCCCACCACGGCGGTTCGCCTTCATCCAGTTTACTTGGTATCAGGCGCAATGTTGATCATTGCACCACTGGCAACGCGGCAAGTAGGGCCAGTATGGCCGACATTGGGAGTGTGCACGCGAGCCGGCAAAGTATAGAGAAAGCGAGCACGCATACAAATGTGAACAAACCTCAATCGCTGGGTGTGAATTCTGTGGGATCAAGCAGGCAGGTGGCAGTTAACTCTTGTAGAGATTTGACCAATACTAAATTGTAAGTGTAATGTTTCACATTTTCTAAATCCGTTGTTCAAATTGTATACCAAGGTCCCAGAGTTACTCAGTGAATTGTGAACTCAGTGTAAATTATTCTCTTATTCAGTATGCAAATTACTTTTTTGCTTGTAGAAGTTATAAGGGAAATTTTTTTAAATTTTACAAAAATTATATGTTCAACATTTCAACTAATAATTTTTTTAAAAAACATCTCTTATATCTTACAGGGAACAAATTGAAAAAAAAAAAAATAATAATAATTAATGACACTAAACTTTTTAGTTGCTTTAACTGTAAAAACAGGCATGTTTCTACAAGTTGATTCCTGTAGTTTCATATTTTTATTGATTTGAATTGTGAACATATCATTTTTTTAATTCTGTAAGTGAGGCTTTTGAGTTCTAAGGCTTTATAGAAGGGGTCAGGAGACCAGGGCTTGCGAGCCAGATGTGGCTCTTTTGATGGCTGCATCTGGCTCGCAGACAAATGTTCGAGTATATTTATTATTTATGTTAAAAAAAAAACATCTCCATGCCTGCATGAAGCTTAACCTCACCATGTATCAACCAGACTACAAAGCCATCAGCAAAGTAATGCAGCACATTAATGTTTAGAAATACTCATCTATACTAATAAAAGGGAAAGCCCTGACTGACTGACTGACTGACTGATTCATCACTAATTCTCCAACTTCCCGTGTAGGTAGAATCATGAAACTTTGGGAAGTTGTTGGGTACCCTCTGACTACAAAAATTGGCGAAAAATAATTTTGAAAATCTCAGTCCTGTGGGGCCGGGGGCCCAAAATTTTTTTTTGCCTACATCACTAATTCTCCAACTTCCCGTATAGGTAGAAGCATGAAAATTTAAGAAGTTGTTGGAGACTCTCTTACGACAAAAAATGGCAAAAAAGAATTTTGAAATTCACACTCATGGGGGCTGGGGCCCCAAAACTGTTTTTCTCCTTATATAAGATATATGCTAATTGAAATCAATAATTCATCTATTTCCCGTGTAGGTAGAAGCATGAAACTTAAGAAATCTTTTGAGTACATGCTTCCAATGATAATTGGCAAAAGAGAATATTAAATTTCCCACTCATGGGGGCTGGGGCCCCGAAAACGATTTTTTCATTAAATGAGCTATATAAACATTGAAAATCACCAATTCTCCTATTTTCCGAGTAGGTAGACTCATCAAATTTTGAGGAGTTTATAAATACACTTTCACGATGCTAGCAGGTGAAATAATTTTTAAAATTTCTCTTACAGGGGGGCTGGGGGCCCAAATTTAAAAACTAAAAATCTCTATTTCGTCTGTTCACCATGTAGGTGGAGAGCATGAAACTTTAGGAAGTT